>UELX01001739.1:0-39492 GCA_900480035.1 Eupelmus urozonus | reverse complement strand
GAAGTAAATGGTGAAATTTATCTAAATTTCTATTTCTTTTTAAGTTTTAAAGACGTTAGAATTTTTTTTTGTATGTTTATGTAAATGTGTGTATTTCTGTATTTCAAAACACCTAGTCGAATTTAATCCTGTAAAATTCGTTTTGAAAGGGGAATCAAAGCTCATTTTATTGGAAAGCGTCTCAAAATCAATTTCTATGGGTACTTGATGAATTTTGCTTTTAGAGCAACTTTTTCATTTTCAATTTATAATTTATTTTTATACTGAATAAATTAGATTTTGTACTTTCATTCATAATTAACTATCTTTTGGTGAGATATTTTTGAATAGGATATCGAATCTATTTTGCGGTCTATTTCCAAATACCTTCAAATAGATACACGTAAAATCTCAATAAAGATTCTTTGACGTTTTAAATATTTCAATTTGTCAAGAATTCTATTTTATTTTACTCTGTGACTTAAATAAAGGTACCATAAATTTTCCTAATTTATAACCAGCTTTAAAGAACAATCCAGGTGCATAAATTTTATTAACACTATAAAAAAGCTTCCGAATAAAACTATTCTAAAAATAAAAAAAATAAAACAATCAAGCCCCCTTGATTTTTCAAAGGCTCCACAAAACCATTTTCATACACTCAACCGGCAAAACTGAAATCATCGCACCCCAATTTCTCCGGCCAACTTTATCAATTTAACAAGTAAATAAAGCGTAAAATCACCGATCGCGCCCATCAAGCCGAAACTTCCAATTTGCCGAAACAAAAACACAGTCGCGCTCCGCGCAAACTAGCAATCCCCGGCTTTCAAATTTTTTTTTCATCAGCCCACCCGTAAACAATTAATCCACTCGGCACAAACTACATCTAGCCAGCCAAAGAAAATTGGGTTACGCGCATCAAAAATACTTTTTTCCGCAAACGGAAAAAACAACACAAAAGAGAGCCGCACTCAGCAAACACTGAATAAAAAAAAAAATAAATTCCAAGCTAGACGCGCGTGCGTAGCTTGCGTCATAAATAAACGTGTACGAGTCGGGCGATATACGACAAATTTAAAGCGATAAATAAAAAAGTGCGCTTGGAGAGAGAGAAGCGAGCCCGCCGGCGACGTCTCTTTAACGAAGAGACATTAGCTCGTTAGACACGCGGTGTACGCGACGCGAATGCAGCCCTGGGAGTCGAGCTTGCGGTGTATACGTATATATATATACATCGGAGGCGTGAAAAATTTTGCGGGGTGCTCGGCGAGCTTTCGTTGTAAAATAAATGACGCGCGGTTCTTTTTTCGGTTTTGAAAATTTTACGGCTTTGGAAGTAGAGTGTGGTTTTAGAGCTTTTCTCGTTGGCTCCTATTAAATTTTAGCCCGGAGCCCGCAGGGGGCTTATCGGATTCTCGCAATTCCGCTTTTTATTCCACCCTCATTTTTTATTATTCCTACGCATGAAAAGTCAAAGGTGCTTTCTATCCGAAAAAACGAAAAACTCCCACCGTAAAGCGTCGATTAAACAGATTAAAGCTCGCCGGAGCTTTATCAAAACGCTCATTCCCTTCAAAACCAGCCCATCGATCAAATTTCACCAATCCTTCATTAAACCCCGCAAAAAACCCAGCCCCTTAAAAAAAAAAGCTCGCGCGTGCTTGCGAGTTTAAAAGCCCTAGCGCCGTATAATCCTGCGCTTTTCCCAGGCCCCGCCTGGCCGTTTACTGTTTCAAAACTATCAGAACACACAGAGAGAGAGCGTCGCGTGTGCGAGAGAGCTGGCCGCACGGCCGTTCGGCAATAAAGCGCTCTTGCACGTCTCTATCCCCGGGCTTGGCTGCGTGCGTGCCTCGTAAAAGCAAAACCATCCGCGCAAATAAAAGACAGAGCGACGGAAGATTCTCTCCTGGCGGAGCAAGTGGACTGGTATACTATGGCCGTCGCAAGCTCGGCTTGTGGATAAACGTGAGGTTGGCTCCCTCAGGGCTCTCCTTTATTAACTGCGCTTGCTAGGGTCTTTTGAGGCTCGGCGTGTGGGTGGATGTAGGCATATGCAGCCGTGCGAGCGCGACACTTTGACGGCGAGGGCGAGGCGGGGATTTATTGGACGGGTGAGGGTGGCTTGACGGCTGGGGGTGCTCGCTTTTGGTTTCGCTGATCTGGGAGCTTTTGGCACTGGGATTGTTAGATGAGGGATTGGGGGACGGTGTGTGAACGATCGGTGCTGCGCTTGTTTCGGAGTTTTTGGGGAGGATCAGCTTTTATTTGGAATTAGTTGTGGTTATTTTAAATAAATATTGTATATATTAATAATGAGGCAGTGAGGTTTATTTTATAACGTTTATTACGCGTTTCAATATGACCCAGCGACTGTGCTTTCATCAGTCGCAGTCAATATTATACAATCAAATTAAATTACAACGAACAAATAGCCACTCTATCACACACTCTGGCAAACACGCAACGAATATTGACCCAAAGGGCTAACGAGCAGGCGCACTTAATACAACGTCAAATTAAGAGCCAACCTTCGCGCCCTAACGAATCCAGCGTTAAAATCCTCCCCCTTTTTAAAACAAGAACCATATTAAATTAATCGATAAATCCACTCTCCCCGAGCTAGAGAGAGCCAAGAGCGCAGGAAAGTCAGGGTGTATCGGGGCGCGTAGAGTCCCGTGAAAATTAACGATAGATGCGAAAATTAGCGCGGCCCGCTAATGGAAATCCTCCGATCGCTATTCAATTAGACGCGATCGCTAATTCGGCTGTAATCTAATCGCGCGACGGAGCAGCCTTGAAAATTTAATCAGCCCGAGTGTAGCGGATGGCTGAGGGAAAACGAAAGCGATAATAAAATATTCGAGGCAGCGAGCTGCCGCGCTGTTGTGCTTTTCTCCTGGATTCTTTTGTGAGGGTGTAAAATGTCATGTCTTGCTGCTGCTGGGTGGATGTACAATGCGATGTTCCGGCTTTCTTTGCGCGTCGCGCGTGTAAAGTTTTTCGAAATGTCTCGGAGGTGCTTTTTTTTTTCTCGAGGGCGGTAAAATTTTTCTTCGAGAATTACGCGCCGGCTTTTTTGTACGCGCGAATTTTCAAAGTTTAGACGCGCGAATTTAGCCGGCTCGTATATACTTTAGCGCTGCGCTCGGGATAAAAAAGAAAGTTATTTGAAAAGGCCGGATTAAAAGGCGAGAGGGAGAAAATATACATTTCCCAAGTTACGCTGACCTCGATTTATGCTTTTCATAAAAATCACCGCTCGTATCCTCGAAACAGGCGATCGTCCTCCAAATAAATAAGTACCATCAGCTCGCTCATCAATCGACCCAAATACCACCTTATCCCAGCGAACGAAAAAAAAAACCTCAAACTTTCTTCGCTCTCCCCGGAAGTAGCACAGCTCAACGTCCGCTCCGGCCCTCTCAAAACTTTCCCCAACCATCACTCCCCCCAACCCTTCATTCTCAACCCCTGCGATATAATCATCCCTCCAGTCGTCGACGTCGGCGCATCTACATCCAATAAAGCCAGCCAGACGACGGTCGCTTGTCTCGGAACACATGCAAATCGGCGCATGCGGAGCCATTCGCAGCCGCGCGCATCCGTCCTTTGCTGGGATTACATTGTTGGGTATTTCGCAGAGCGGGGGGGGGTTGATAATCGACGGCTGGGTCTCGTAATTGCATCGGCAGCGGTGAGGCCTTTAATGGGGCGCGAGGCGAGCGTAATTGGAGTGAGTGCGGGGGAGGAAGAAGCAATCGCCAGTTTCGACATTTTCGAGCCGAGGAATGCGACAAAGAAATTTCATTAAGGTGCGGTGTTGGTGGAGAGGGGTTTTAAGGCTTGGGTGAGGGAATTGGAGGTCTGAGGCGGGATTCTTTTGAGGAGAGGGTATAGTAATGAAAGTGAGGTTTTGCTAAGATTGTGCTTTTTCGGTTGTGCTTTTTTTAATGGGATGTTGCCTTGGTGTAGGATGAATATTAACAAACTACTTTAACGCCTGCGGAGTCTTATGAATTTCTTATAAGGATCAGTATCGTCTTTATAAACGCTAATGAATTTCGAACTAGTCCATAGCCCGGCTTATAAAACTCACATTACATTCGCCAAGTTTTAAATATTCATACGACTTTAATGGCTCATTAGACGCGAAACTTTCTGTGTAACTATCCCCGCGACGTAATCGATACAGCTTCCTTCCCCGCGTCTCTTTTCCTCCGAGAAAAATTAAGCTTCCCCCGCCTCCACCTATTTGCATTATTCCGCAATCCGGAACAAAAGAACGTCGCCCTGAAAGCGTTACAAGCAAAACTATAAGACCCCCACCGTCGCTTTTTACCCCGGCGATTATTTCGCGCATCGATTCTCGATTAATCATAGCGTCCTTAACGTCGATTAATTTTCCCAGAGTCACTTCCTCGATACACCGGCGCGCGGGGGAGTATTAAATATCGGCCGCGTCGACGTCCACTAGAAAATCGGCCGATAATTATTACACCCTCCTATAGTTCTTCCCTGCCTATATAACGCCGATGATTGAATCAATCTAGCGAAATTCACGAACGCGCCCTGCAATTCTGCCTCTCTGGGATTTCAGCGAGGGGAAAATTGCGACGGGGGCGGCGATAATACGCAGGCGAAATGAACTTCGCTAAAATCTTTCGCGCTGCATTATGGAAGGATTTTAGCGCCAGGGCGAGTTAAGTGGCCCTCTGCTAATTTTTCATTTTTGCTTTTGAAAGGGGCCAAACTCGCTTTTAGATTTAATTCTGTTTTATTTAGCCCGGCGCGCAGGCCAAGATGCGTTTTTATCCCGGCGTTTTTTACTCTGCGCGCCTTTTTGCCGCCTTTGCCGCTTTTTGGATGTGTATTTATTCTCGCTTCCGCGAAGTTTACACAGCCGCACTTTTTGCGCGCCGGGCTTATAATTACCAGCGGCAGAGCTGAGTCCCGGCTGCTTTTGAACAATCGCCATGAAACTTCGCGTCTACGGTTATTTAGAAAACCGGCCCCCGGAAGTCCATTACAACTTTGTAATCGAATATTTTTCCCGGAAAAGCCGCGCTCTTAATTAAATCGGCGTCAATCATTTTTCGACAGCTTCCGCAGAACGAAAAAAGCAAACCGCCCGCAAGCTCCAAAGAATTTTTTAATTTCACCTCGATAAAAACGACATGAAAAAAAGACTCGGCGCTTTTTCGAAAAGCCACGCGCCTCCCAGAGGCAGCCCTCCCAGTGGGATAACTCCGCTATTTCGAAAAACGTTATGCAGCGCGCAACGTTCAAAGTCAGCGTCGGCGCGTAAAAAAGCTCGCCGCGAATGATTTACAGAGCTCAGCGCGTTTTCAGCCGCGCCACTACATCATCGCGAGTCTCGCGGGACGCGCACCTGCAGCCGCACAGCTGGAACAGTCAAAGAGAGCCGCCGGGGGAGTGGTACTGCCGGAGCGACTTTCATTCGACGGAATTAAGTGGATTCTCGGGGAGCGCGACTCATTGTTATAGCCGGCGCTGGAGAGAGGTGTATATTTCGCTGTGGTACAAAGGGAATGTGAATTTTTTTTTTTTTTTTGAGAGAGGGAGGTGGTGAGAGGGGATAAGCCGGTCTGGATTTATGGCTTTTTCCGGGGAGGGTGGCAAATTTCTTTTGTGCTCGGGGTTTCTGGGAGGATGATTTTTATTGGGATGGGCCCTGGATTAGGGCTGACTGTCGCGTTCGCCTGCTGCTGGCAGCTGGGATTATGGTTTTGATTGTTTTTGTTCGAGTGGAAGACGAGAATTGTTTTATACGCGAGTTTGAATGTTTGACGGATTTTTTTTTTACTTATCGAGTCCGTAGAATTACATTAGAAATTCACACTTGGCAGCCGGCGCGTTCCGAGACTCGAATTTTCCCGAGGCTGAGCACGATCCCAGGAACGTATATATATCCCATCGATAACCAGATTCCATACAGTTTCCCAAAGTTTGTTTCCGAACTTAACCCGCGTTATCGCATGCAAAATAAGTGCGTGTCAGAGCCCCCAGGCCCGCAAGCTCGATCGGAAAAAGCCATTTCCCTCAACGCTCGCTGATTGCGGAAAAGCTCGAAATGAAAAAAGCGTCTGTTTTGGCCCCCCCAACAAGACGGCGCTGATTGAAGCGGTTAAAATCAATGCCTTTTTAATATTCCACGGATAGCACGAGCAGCCGGGCATTTCCCCGGGGAAAAGAAACGCTGTATATATCCCCCAGAGTACTGCCTCCGCCCAGCCGGCAATATTTTCTTACAACGCGCCGCTTCCATTCTTCGCGCGATTTATACATGGAATTTTCCGCTCGACAAATCGCCGCGTAAAACCGCCGGTATTAAATTCAGCTCGAAACGAGAATCAGCCTCGAAAAAGTCGACGACGGAACTTTTTTTTTTAGGAACCACACACGTGCCACCTTAAAACGCTTGATATATCAAAAAGCTCGACCCGCTGGTCCAACCGCTCTGTATACGTAACGCAAAACTACTAGTCGAACTTAAACTCGGCCCTCTCGAAAAGCAGCGCAACTCCAGCCCCTAGTATACACGGGCAAAGTACACAAGAAGCCAGCTCGTTTCCGCTGGGAAAAAAACGAACGGCGCATCAGGAAACTCGTATATGCGCGGGTATATACGCGCTGCTCGAAAGTTGCTGGGAAACTTTCCGTAGTAGCGAAAGGGGTAAAAATTAACGGGGCGCGTTCGGGTTTTTTTTCTCGTTTTTTTTTTTTTGATCGACGAGCAGGGCAACTATCGAGTTTTCATTAGCGACGATTGTTTGCGCGGCCGGACGAGGAAAAAAGGAGGCGTCGACAGGAGGATGATTCGATTTGACGTGCGGGGCTTTAAGGGGGGACGATTCCCGCCGATAATGAGATATTACGGGTTTTAATTGGCGCTTTATTATATCCGATCGGCCGTGAATAGCGGGGATTTAGATTGCCGGTGGAAATTATTAATTAAGGAAATCGGCGCGCAGTTTTGATGGACTTCCGTAGGCGTGATTTACGAGCGAGGTTAAAAATCGAGCAGCGATTAATTAATATTAATAAGGATGACTCGAGTGTTTATCGAGGCTGGATTAACGCGCGAGGAAACAATGGGTTATTAGATCGGCGCGAGCGTAAACGTTTTATTGCCGACGGGGTAATTTTATTATCATAGATTTTAAATTCATTTCGCTCTGAATAAATCGAGCAGCGCCGTTACACGGGAAGGTAGCAATAAAACTGGAACAGAGGCCAGTTGTTTCCCTCGTTTATTAACGATTCAATTATTTTAACGCGGGCGATGAAGCGAAGTCGAGCTTTAAGAGGGGGGGCGCGATCGTAAAAAAATTAAACGCGGAAAATAAAAGCGCCGATGCAGCTTTTAAATCCCGGCGCCTCTTTTATTTTTATCATCGCTTGTATCTTCAATCCTTTACAGCAGTATAAACAAGCGAGCTGCTCTCTCGCACTAAACAAAATACTACGTTTTCATTGTGGGACCGGTAAACCGGTTAGGTGGGATGGCGGAAATACCACCGCGGCGTAAATAAAAGAAAGTAGAGGGAGGGAGGGGTAAAAAAGGTTGGTATACGAATGGAAAGCAAGCAATCAAAGAACAATTCTCTCTTCGGCTCTCCGCGGGCGTCGCGCGCGGCCCGAGCGTAAATCGAATCTTTGAAACTTGTTTCAGTGTCGCCGCGACGCGAATTTAAGCTTCCTCTCTCGCGCGTGTTCGCCTCTGCTGTACCTGCTTTTTTAGCCGCGGATTCGATTTATTTTTCTTATTAACGAGTTAATAGCGCGCTGGGGCGTTGAGAGAGATGAAAAAAGTTTTGCGGAGCCGAGTGCAGTTTAGTAATATAAAATTACGCGGAGATTGGATTCTGAGCTTGCGCGTATACGTTTACACTGAGGCATGTACTTGAAGATCGAATGTTGCTAGGGTTTCGGTGCGGGTATGGATTTCAGCTTGGAGAAAGACAGAGAGCGACTAAGCCGTCGTCTAGTTTCATTTCACAGTACAAAGGATCTAAGTGTTAATTGCTGGAGCTTGTTCCACACCGGGTATATAGCTTCTCTCTCGCGCGTTCGCGAATTCAGCTCATTGTGTACTAGCGCAGCTCCCAAAGTTAATAAGTCAAGTCGTTTTGTATTTGAATAACGAGCAGGCGAGCCGAGTTTGTAATCCACTTTACGGCTGAGAGGGGAAATTAAACGAGCTGCCGGCGAGTCGGAGGGAGGAAAAAAATGTGATGGTAGGGCGCGAAAAATGGCTGGCCGCAAAAGTACTTCATTCGGCCGAACGAACGCGAAATCTACTTTCGCGATGGTAAACGCAAGTTTTTCCCCGACGTCTGTTTACTCGCGTAAACAATACGTTTTGTCGTAAGTAATTGGAAAAGTAAAGCGAGTTTATAAAGTTTAAAAAATTGGGTTGCGATTAAAAAAAAAGGAAGGAAGAGAAAAATCCTCCCTCTCGGGGCGTATTCAGCTTCGCGCGGGAGGGGGGAAAAAAAGTCAAACAATTTCCCGGGAACTAGATTGGAAAAAGCTCCCGCGCTCTCGGCTCTTATCGATGAAAAGCCGTAAAGCTACATCAATTCCTGAATAAATTACGCTCCATCAACATTTTTTTCCCCCAATCACCCGCCGTAAAAGTTAACGCGCTCGCCTCTCGTCCCTGTATATAAGGCAGCCAGCCTCCCCCGGAGCATTCTATTTATACGAGCCTTAAAACAAGCTCTCCGAGGAATCCGATAGCTCGCTCCTTAGGCGAGCGCATCCCGAAAGCGCCGACGTCTGCATTACGCACGAATCGATCAGCTTGTCGTAAAGACACAGGGCGAGTCTGTCTCTCTTAGAACACGTGTCGTCCGGCTCTCTACACTTGTGCAAACGATAAAATTTATATGCGGCCTGTCGCGCGCGACGTCAACTTGCGCCGATCGGACTTATTTTAACGGCCGCTTCTTGGCTCGTCTGGAATAGTTGCAAAGTTGGCCGGCGCCCAGCGGCTGGAGCTAATTTCGCATGCATCGATTTACTCGTCAGTTGACCTGCACCGGCAGCCTCCGGCCGCCTATGCTAGGACTCGATTGTCCGAGCTTAATTATCGAAGAGATTGGCGGGGCTGGAGAATGCGGAAGCGGAAGTGTATTTTTTAATATAGGATGGCGAAGGGCTGCTTTTGTGTTGGTTGGTATTTTTGATATAAATATGGAAATTTTTATGATGGGATATGGCGCGTTGTAGTTGGATTTATGAGCGCGCGTCGCAGTGGAACAGTGACGTGTGCGGTCGGCCGGTGTATTCGAGACTTTATTTATGAAATGCGCGTAGTTATGAAGAAACGTGGAAGAGTTGGTTTACATATGGAAATTTTTGAGTTTTTCGTGAATTTAAGGGCCAGGAAAAGTTTGAAGATGCAGCAGTGAAATCGTTATTTTCAAAACGAGACAGTTAATTTTGTTTAACTTCCCTGACGTCATTTGCATCAGTTTCGGAAACTTTAACTGACTTTATATCTTGAAGCTAAATATTTGAGGAACAATAAGAGACTCTTGCGCATTTCGCCGATCAACTTCAAACTTTGTACATGAATTCTTGAACGCGAGATTTATGGTCTCGTGTTATTTATTTCTTACGGTAATCCGAGAGATCGCAAGCTCTGTTTAAAAATTAATGTGAAGTATTTTTAAGTTTCGCAAAAGTATGCGCGAATAAAAATGCGAGAGAATATTTAGAGCGCGTTGAAATTAAAAAATTTTTCTTTAGTTGAATTTTAATATAATTATTATTATTCTACGGTCTTAAATTATTAAAACATTTTCCAAGAAATCTAAAAGCGCTTGACACAGTTTCTCCTTCCGTATTCCAAGTATCATTTTTGTTTCTTAATTGAAAAAATAAACTATCCCAACTACACGATAAAATGTATCCATTATCTATCTCAACAGTTTATTTGCCTGTAAAATATCACGAGCCGTATAATAAAAGCAGTAATTAATTAATATTTTAATATTTCATGCATGCATAATTTTATTTTACGTTAGAATCCATTACGCCGCGCAGCGCCGCCGAGATAGCGAAAGCTGTTAAAACTTAGTTTCGGCAGTTAAAATAAACTATAACTAAATATGGACCGTAAGCTTTTACAGTCGCTCCGAAAACGTCAAACGTTAATTGATACACTCAAACAATGATTATCTCGAAATTATAAATTCCACAAAACTAAAAGTCCCCATAGCAAACGCATAAACTCTATCAGCGCGTAAAAAACTGCAGTCAACCGTATCATTCTCCAGCTCTCCTTTTTTGCACCCGGAGCTTTCGATACACCTCGCCGCGTCAACATAATCCCCCCTTTCTCTCCTTTCTTCCTGCGCTCTCCAAAAGCACCAAAAATAACGCATTGTTTATACGAATCCAATCAATGGACCCCCCCGTATCTTTTTTTTAAGAGTATCGAGGCGCGCGCGCGCCGGTTTTACAGCGCGCTTTTCGCCTCGCGAGCTTTGAAAGCTTGCGGTCGCTGCCGGGCATTGTGTGTATATACGAGCCTCGTGGAATCGAGAAAGGGATCCGTATAGACAAAAGTCGATGAAGCCCGAGCTTTTTACTTACGTCCCCTTTTGTCGCTCGGTGCCCCCCTTTTTTCTCTCCCATCCGCGCGAGCTTGCAGTGCTCGAAAAACGCGCGCACGTGTGTGGCCGGGTGTAATAAAATCCTGCGGCAAGGCGCTGTCTATTGTGGAGCTCGGGAGCTTTTGCAAGGTAACTTTTAATTAAAAGAAAACTCGGAATGAAAGAGCGCGCGGGTGTGTTGGAAATAGTGGCTTTTGCTCGCGCGCAGAAATTTGTGTGGGTGGGTGTTTTGGGCGATGAGTCAGGATTTCGCCTGTCGGATTTTGTATATAGAGGGCTGGATTGCAGATGTGTGCTTGCAGGGATATTTTAGGGGGAATGAGAGTTTTACTTTTGACTTTATATATACCGCAGCTTTATTTTATTATACGTCTTACGTCTCCCGAAGAAGGTATATATATACTTGCCTAATTTAATATAGACGCCAGCTTCGCCGTCTTACAAATCTCATTACGCCCGATCAATCGCAATCACAATCTTGGCGCCAAAAACGTTAAATTCCAACCCTCCAGCGTCAATTTGAATAACTAATTAGAAAAAAAGTTTCGCTCCAATTCGTCCCCAGCCAGTTTTAATCAGCGGGTCCCGCGCCCGGCTTTAAAAACATTGTACAGCCAGCTCCGGGGAGAGAGAGAAAGCTCGTCATTTAAACTGCAGCTCGCGTTTTTTTCAGCGGCGCTCTTTTGAAATCCCCGAATATTCTTCCACGTCCGCGGGGCGAATCCGTGACGTTAACCCGGCGGCTGGGCCATGAATAACATTAATTCTAAGCAGGACGCTTCGGAATTATTGCCCCGGCGAACAATCGGCCTCCGAACGATGTAATTAAAGTTAAAGGCGAGCCCTGGGCCCCTATGCGAGATAGAACTGTTCTTTCTGTTGGGTGTGTATATATATAGGGGAAGGGTGAAGGGAGAGAAAGAAATAGGCAAGGATAGGGGAGAGGCTAGAGAAAAGGGAGAGAGAGAGAGTGGTAAAAAGCTTTTGTCCTCGAGAGGAGGGCGCTCGCGCAGGTTTCCGCCTTTTATCTTCCTTTCTCAGGGCGGGGGGGTGGTTCAGCGAGAAAAGTTGCGGCTCGACGAGAAAGAAGAGGCCAATAAACCGGAGATTTTTATTTCCAGAGGAGGCGGAGGACGAGCTCTCTCTCTCTCGTGAGCGTTGGGCAATATCTCTGGCGAAAAGTCATCTATCATAAAAATAAACGAGTCGTGATTTCGCGCGTTTAGCGCCGCGGGTTGTATAAAGAGCGGTTTTGTGTGGGTGGGGGATGAGAGGGGGGTATTGTTTTCGGGGTATCGATGGGGATGAGAATTATTGGGAGAGGGTGAGGGGGGTTTTGTGGAGGGTGAGGGGATGGTTCTTATTGTTTGTTTATGGTTGGAGCTCGTTTTTGCGGGAGGGAAGATGTTTGTGGTGGAAGGTATTAGATGGGTGAGAGATAATGAGGTAGAAGAAATGTTTTTTTATCGTATCCTGACCGATAGTATACCACTTTTTCTCCTGATTCAAAAATATAATATTGGTATTTTTGGTTAGAGCTTAGTGAAGAATTTTTTAGAAAATTACAATACCAGCTAGTAATGTTGCCATAGACAAAGAAACTAAAAAATTACTATACTTTATAAGAAATTTGATAAAACAGTATTATAAACTTTATGAGACTTACCATAATTAATTTGCTACATTTGTAATAAAATTCTCTGTAAATTTTAGTAATTTTTTGAATTTTTACAAACTGTTATACTGGCTTTACCGGCCAGCAATGTAATTTTTCCAAAAATGCTTCTCTCAGTGTGGATAAAAAATAGCACACGCTTTTCTCAGGATGTAAAATATTGACCCCCATACAGTACATGCTTTTTTTTACCTACCTACATACATAACATACATTTTTCAATACATACTACATCACGTTTTTTTTACTTTCAATCGCCTACCTCTTACCCATTGATACAACAACAATGCGAACCTACCAAAATCAAATTCCAAACCTTTTCCAAAAATCCCAAACCCCCCCCCCCCCAATTTCCAAACCTCACCACTCCCAACCAACCCACCAAACTCCCTCGACGTGATTCACGTCAAAGTCGCCAAGAAGACTCGTCACGAATTTTTCAATTTACAGCTCCCGTGAAGGCCTTGCGCACGCGACCCTCGTCAATTTTTCAAAGCTCGCCCCTTTACACAGTCGAGGAAGCGCGCGCACGCGCGCGTCGGCGAAATTAGCTTTCTCAAAAGAACAAATTCAATTTCGCGCGCCGGGCCTTTGCCCCGCGCTGCGCGCCAAGCTCCGATCTTACGTAAGATGCAGCTCGCGGATCTCCTGCAAGCTCTCGCAAGCTCGCGGCTTACATTATGCATGCCCGAGGCTTTTTCATTTCAACTCTGGGTATCCTCATATTTTATTTCTTTGAGCCGAGGAGACTCGGGATGGATAGGATGCTGAAGGGATACGCGAGGGGGAATATCGGGGAGGTATATAGCTGGATGCGTTTCGCGCTGTGTTTGACGAGGAATATCATAAGGATGTTCCAGCTAGATGTGTATACTGCTGGAAGTTTTGATGTGGCACGGTGAGTTGGCTGATGAATGTTTAACGATGTTTAATCGGGGTTCCACCTACCTTTCGTCGCTCCACTCGCGAATAACTATAACGACGATAACGATTCCAGCGTCGCTGCTAATATCCTTAATACATCGCATTTCCCCCAAAGCATCATCGAACCGCAAACCGCCCGATACACACAATATCGACGTCTCACCCCTCGTTATAACCCCCCCGCGCTCAATAAACACTCCTACAAACAAGCCGCTCGCATAAATCGGTAATTCCCCTCGCAGCGAAACTATCCAGCCGCGCCTAACTAACGGACCCGTCGGCGAGCGCAACACAGAGCGTTCGTCTTTGCGTCTAATGAGCTTTGAGAGGAAACGCCGGCCGTTTGGCCAGCGCCGCACGCAAGTGGTCCGCGAAGAAAGTCCATTTGCCTTTACTGCCGCGAGAGCCGCTGCCGGCGAGACTAATCCCATTGCCGGGTATAGTCGGCTTTGATTCTCGAGTTTCCAGCGCAATGCTGGTTTTATGGGGGTTGGCCAAGTTTTTTTTAGAGAATGGACCGTATGAAAATAGACGGGCTGAAATAATCGTAGATGCGGAATGGGGGTGAGGCGGGGCTAATGGCGCGGAAAGTTGGGTGGGGAGTCGATATGGGAAAGGGGTTTAGGGGTGGTTTATGGGGATGGGTTTTTGGGTTTTGTTTTGTCGTTGGTTTTGTAGGTGCTTGTGGTTAATGCATGGATGAGGGTTTTTTGTAATTTAAGGTTGAGTAAGTGATGTTTATCGGAGTGGAGTGGTGTAATAATTGAATGAATGGCGGTATGGGAAAAAAATTTGAAAGAGCTTTAAATAAATAAAAAAAGATTACGAGCTTTCGATTTTAAAGCGCTGGAAAAATATTCTTGAACGTATTGAAAAGTTCCGATAATTCATTTTATTTTTGGAAAAAAAAGAGTTTTTTATGTGCCCATAAAATTCGGTCGTTCGCAAATATTGGAATAAAAGTTAATAAAAAAAAATTTCGATATTAACAAAATTGAGGTATTTATTCTCGAAATTGTAACAATAATAATTAAAAGGACGCGTACAAAAACATTTGCGTTATACCACCGCAAATTTCATAACGACAACGGCGCAGTTAAATTAAATACAGAATATTTGCAAACAAATAACAGGAGGAGAGTAAAATTTTGGCTTCATAAAATAATAACGCGCTCGACGAGATTGCTGTAATAGCCCAAAAACACTGCATAAAACAATATAAATTTGAAAACCGAGTTCTGATAATAACATTTTTTTTAAATTACCCCTTTCCATCACCACTGTTACGAATAGAATTCGCTGTGAGATGTAATATAGAGTAAGCTTTGGCTCATAACTATGTATATAACATTTAGAAAGAAGAGCAGAGTTTTCAAGCTAAATGTTTGAGTTTGTTGATATCGAATTCAGTCTAATTAAGTCTTTTTCGGTATAACACGTTTTGAAAATTATATTTAGAACTAATAAAGTGTTTTAATAGAAAGAAAATATTCATGTATTGTTTTTTCCTCACGATATGTTTCGTATCGCACAGAACAACCACCACCTCCAAAAAATAAAAACAAAACCATTCCCCAAACAATCATCACACCCAAACTAATCCTAACCAATCCCCAGCAATAACTCAGCAATTTTCCTCTCATTTCCATATACAGAGCAATCCACCCCCCAAAAACACACATCCCACCTTCCAGCTATCAAATTAAACCTTGCCCACTTTCAAATGACATCGCAGCATCCAGCACATTCACACTCCCAGCCATATCCCCATCACTCGTAACATCCACGCTGGCGAAACGACATCCACCCACGCATACAGCTCCATTGGCTCACTCGTCAACGAGCCGCCAAACTCCGGCGATAATGAAGGCGCTCGCGCTTGGAAATTCAAATTACAGCGCGCGCGCAGGCCGGATTCATTAGCATCGCGAATGACTCCGGCGCTGATGCCGCCGCATCGCGAGTTTTAATGGCTTTTACCAGAGCTGGCCCCCTTAAGCCCTTGGAATTTACCGAGATAAAAAAGAGGGCTAATTTGTGCGCGCGCCGAGAAATTTTCGGGGCGAAAGGCTTCGATTTTTAGCTCGTTAAGGGGAGGGGCGAGATGCGGAATCGAAAGGGATTTAAGGTGGCCGCGCGGCTGGTTATTGAGAGTCTTATTTTTCCGGGAGCTCGGGGGCTATTCTTTCGCCGGGAGGAGGAGGGAAGATTGATGAGGCGATTATGGAAAACGCTTGGTTTATGGAGAGTAAACTGGGAAATGATGATTCGGAATTCTTTTTTCGGCGGAGACGAGTATGCGTTAAGCGAGCGTTCAACTCGACGATAATTTTTGCGCTTCCGTTTTTACGAGAGTCGAGAGCGCGCGACGTTCCGCGAGGAGTTAGCGGATGGTCTCGCGAGAGGAAAGCTCATTGCGGTGTAACGCCGGTATAAGATCCTAAAATTTTCTTTTTCATCCCTGCTTCCTTTTTTCGTCCGCGGCTGCGAAATTTTTCTAAACTTTCTCTCTCTCGCGGCTAGGTAAACTGCGTAAAAGTGCGGTTCACACGGTAA
Organism: Eupelmus urozonus; assembly: GCA_900480035.1. Classification (NCBI taxonomy): domain Eukaryota; kingdom Metazoa; phylum Arthropoda; class Insecta; order Hymenoptera; family Eupelmidae; genus Eupelmus; species Eupelmus urozonus. Next base: position 23,706 of record UELX01001739.1, on the reverse strand, counting down.
ACTGGAAACGAGCTCGACTAAATAATGCAGCCGTTAGCATTCAGCGGCGCGGCGGGATTCGCCCGCTTAAAACTTGCTAAGCGCGCGTGTTAAAAAAATTAAAATCCTAACTTCCATTCTTCCACCGCCACCTTTTTTATATCACACAATACCAATACACAAACCAAGACAAATCCACCTTCGAATCCCACCAAACCCATCCCCTTAAAACCGAAAAGTTATTCATCAGCCCACCCCCTTAAAACAATCAATCCTACCCCACACCATTTCTCGCAACACTAGACCCTCCCCCGGCATCGAGGGCAATTAACGAAAGAAAGCCTCGGCCTCTATATAATCCGTCTCTCGCAGGGCGTGAAAAATCGAGGGCCAGGCGTCGGGCCTGCGATTGAAGTGTCAATTACTCTTTCTAGCGGCCCGTCGCCGGGGATTTCACGCGCGGATAAAGGGAAAAGACGGCTATCGCGCTAAAGGCGTATCAGCTTTCTTTCCTTTCCGACAAAGGAGCCGGGGGTACGACTCACTTAGGAGTAGGGATGGCCGAACGTTCGCCGAATAATCCAGAAGCTCTATCTCGAACGTGAGATTAGCTACGTGATGCGAGAGATCGGATGGTTTTAATCGGGCCTGTGTGTATTGGGAGGATTGCAGCACGCGAGGGAAATTATATAAAGGTGGTGCGTTGCTGAGTTACGAGGCGAGCGTGAGGGTGACGGCTGTCTCTTTTGTCTTTTCGGGGGTGTGATAGCCCTGCGGCTCTCGGCTCTTGTGTGTGAAATTTGCGAAATTCGAAGCACATTTTGCAGGAGAATTCTGGCGGTCGGCTAGCGGTGGCGCAGATGTAGAGAGAGGCGGGAATCGATAGTTTTTCCATTTTAGAGCTGGGAATTCGGAAAAAGGTGAAATAACGCGCTCTTTGATCAGTATGCGCCGCATTTTCAGCGAGGCAAGACGTTATTTCCAGGCGGGCCCTTCATGAATTTCAAGCAGCATTCGAAAAACGCGCTATACGCCCAGTCAAAAGCATTCTATGAATTCCCCCTCGTTCGATGACTGATCGAGAATTATATATAGCTGCGCGCGGACGTTGACGTGTGCTCATAAACTCTCTCGTCGTAGCGTCGTCCCCGGGCTATATTTCCGCGCCCTCGAGCGGGGTGGAAAGTGAGGGAAAATAACGGACTCTGGTGACTTTTCGAAAGTCAAAAACGTAATTTTTCTAGTGATACTTAAAACACTGCGAAACAGCTTACTCTTCCAAACACACACACACGCATACGGAGGAAAATTGTCTATTAAGTATCAGCCGAACTTTTTTGAAAAAAAAAAAGACAGACTCGCGAAATGGAAAAAGTTTATAGTAAAAATTAGCATAATTCTATCAAATATTATCAGAAAGTTAGTACATTTTAGTATAAACTTTATCAATTTCTTCCATTACGAGAGTCTGTCTTTTTTTTTTAAAGAGGTTCTACTAATACTTAATAGACCATTTTTCTTCCTACACACTCACAAATACAAATACGTCCAAACACACAACAAACACACACACGCACAAATAAAAGCACACAAACATAAACATACGCTCATACATACATACACACACGCACGCAAACACACACACACACAAATAAAGAGAAAATCGAAACGAAGAAGCGAAGGAAGCCGGAGGAAGCATAAGGTAGGCGAGTCGCGTAGCGCGTCAGCTTTCGTTAGGAACTTTCTGGCCGGGCCGACAAACCCCATCGGAGCCAGGCGGACGGCGCAGGAGGGAGAGGCTGGCGAGGTGTATAAACGAGTCCTGCAGATGCTGCGTCGCGCCTTTACAAATCCGTGTGCGCGGCCCACACCCCTATAGCTCTCGCACGTCAACGTCAAGCAGCAGTCGTTCAACGCGCTGAAATCGTATTTCACCTTCTTTTTCGCTCGCACGCAGCGCTAGTGAGCTTAGAGTTTTGACTTTTCGCAGAGCGCGAGGGCTGCTTCATATCAGAAAGTTGTCGGGGCGCTGGGAACATGACAAATTTAGCGCGGAGGGCTCTGACACGGGACGGCGTCGTTGAGAAAGTTTATTTTCGGATGGCTGTTGTGCACGTGCGTTTGGGGGAGGTGGGGTTGATGTTTGATTTTTGGAGTTTTGAGGTGAGGGTGGGGGTATGGAGAGTTGGATTGTTTGTTGGTTTGGTTAAATTGATGGTGGGATGGGAAAGAAGTCTGGTTGTGATTAATGGAAAGTTGCTAAAATGTATTGCAGCTTGGGTCCTCAACTATAAATTCGTGTTATCAAGGCTAGAAAATTTTTATTAATGTTCGTTCAAAAAGTAATTTAATTTAAAAGTAATTTATTTTTCAAAGTTTTCGACTTCATTAATTACTTTTTTGTTTGTTTGATCAAAAAAATCTTTCGATTTAACAGCAAGATATTAATCTATCAAAACTACTCTTCGTTGACTTAATGACAATTAGACAGTAAATTTACTAAAAAATAGTATGTTATAATAAAATGTTTTCACTACAAAATCTGGTAGGTTTCATCCACATAATTCTTCTCAATATTCCTTGCAATTATTCCGATCCACTCCGTAACAAGTAGATACACCCGAGCACAGTCAGACCCAACACCACAAACCCATTCGCAAACCATTCCGTTATTTCTGCAACAACACACGCAGAAACGCTCCCATCCAAACAAACACTCACCCCCACAACTAATCCAAGCCCCGATTTTCCCCCAAACAATACCACTCAGCCGCAACTCCATCCCTTATTCATGAATCGTCATATTTGATAATTTTCCCGCTCTCAAAATCGACGCTCTCGTTCGAAAAGTCCACCGTGAAAGAAAAGCCCCGAGCACTCCCACGCTATTTCCAAGCCCGCGCCTTTTCGCAAAGTCATTCCGAGAAAAACATCGGCCCCCGCTGCTACTTTTGCATGACCGGCCACGCGTGTATTTTCCCTCCTCTCTCTCTGTCTCCAACAATTTCCCTTGCTGTATTTCAACTACCCAATATATATTCCAACCCTCTCTCTCTCCTGCAACTGGCCTCGTCAGTTTGTTCGCCCGACGACTTTTACCCTCTCTCCTCCGGCTTTCCTTCGGCTCTCTTTCTTTTTGGCCCGGGCCCGGGAAAAATGTCACAATGCTATCTCGCTCGCTCCCGCGCCGGCCAGCCCTCTAGTATACACGTATACACTCCCTCTCCCGGTCGATTTCTTTTTTTCTATTTTTCTACGACGTCGTCGTCCCCGTCCGTTATGTACCTGCGCGCTTCGGGCCGAACAAAAAGCCGGCTGCTGCCCTCGCCTGCAGATCGCGAGAGAAAAGGCTCTTTTCGCCGAGACGGAAACTTCAGCGCTGAAGATCCGAGGAGAGAAGGGTTAATCGACGGCTCGAGAGGGGAGGGATGAATAGCCGTGAGCGAGCTTTATTGTTTTTTTCGACGGAGTTTCGTTATCGGCCTCGGGTAATAATCGAGAGGCGCGGTAAGATCGGAGATGTACTGATTGGATTAACTGCATTCAGGGAGCTGGCTCTTTGTAGCCGAGCGAGCTAGTGTATACTCTGGAGTAATTGAAATCTTGGGAGTTGGATGTACAAGGATTCGAGCTGGAAAAAGATGTTTTTGGCGGGGTGATTTTAGATGATTACGGGGAACGCGGCAAGCAGTTGGTTTAATTACGTATAACGAAGGAGGAGGATTCGTTCTGAAAGTTAACTCGCGACATTTGCTCTTCGAGATGAGCGAGTCCTGAGGCTGGCTGTGTTTATCGGGTTCTCTCCGCTCGTGTTTGCCCTGTCAACAGCGGATAACCCGTCACGTTTTTCCATTACTTCCTCGATTTTCGAAAGGTAACAATTATTACAATCAAAACTTTTCCGAGCGCGTTAATAAAGTTACCAGCGATTCCCGAGTTTGGATTAAAAAAAAAAAAGGCGACCGCCCCCCTTAAACCGGAGAAAAATTAACGAGCAATGCGAGAAAGAGCTTTAATTTGCGATGCCGCGCGATCCATCTCAAAGTTAATCGCGTAATTATCCCGAGAGCGCATTTTTGCCCCTCTCAAAGCGGAAACTTTTTGCCCCTCCGCTCATTATACGTCGGAATTACCGGGCGAAGAATTCATCCTCTCATTGTGTATATCGAAAATAAACTTGTTTCTCGTTAACGCTCCGCTGGACTCTTTGTTACGCGATTGCCAGCTGGCAAGATTCGAAATTAACTGCGAATCAAAAGTAAATTGGCACACGTATACATTCATCCCACATATATCTCAGAGCGAAATGCAAACGAGAGAAAATTACGCATCATATTCCCTCTCTCTGCTGATCTACCGTGTATACGTGAATGCAAAATTCTCGCTCGACCTGTAAACTGAAAATTTCGTTTGAGAATATATCTTTTTTTTCAATTATAAAGTAAGTTGCTAACTTTTCCCCGGGATAAGCTCGCGCTGCCAACTGGGGCTTATTAAGGCGAGAACAAAACTCGCGAGCCGCCTTTTGACTGCGTGTGCGCATAAAACACCTCGGGAGATTCAAAGGGTTCGAGCTCCGCTGATTTCAAAAGGCTCGCGCTCTCCTTTCTCGCGTCGAAAAATTCGATAGCGAGGTAGCGAAACAAACCCTCGTCAAGCTGAAATTAAAGCCGGCGATTAAATTTCGTTAGCGCAATTAGACTCGATAGCGGCGCTCGTAAAAATTCATCCGCAAACAAGGGAGGAAAAAAGGCGAGAAGCTCGACGCGCGCTCGGGATATTAAAAGCCATAAGGATTCACGCGCTGTGTACGGCGAGGCGGCCTGTTAGGGTATAGAAGCGGTGGGAGAAGCCAGCGCGCGCACGCAGATGCTGCGAGAGAAGGCAAATTCGATTTAGCCTCTCGCGGCGCGGGCTCTTCAATTTTATTTTATATCCCACCGCGGAAATTGCATTTTTACCGCGACGACTGCGCGTCGTCTCTTGCCACCTTTCTCTCTTCTCCCTCTCTCGATATTCAATTTTATCACAATTTCATTAGTCGTGTTTCTCCGGGAACCGAAAGGAGAGACGTCTACTCTCGCGCGTCAGTCGAAAAGTGCGCGTCTTTTTTACGGCCGAGCGGAGAGGGAGAGTCTTTTTTTTTATAATTCACTCATAAAAACGAGAGAGGTGCTTTTTAAACGGTTGCGAGAGCTTTTTCATTTTTCCGCCTTTTTGCGAAGAGAGGAGCTTTGCCGGGGATGTAGACGACTGATGTAAATTAAGCGGAGGGATAAATAGGTCTTTCGTTGGAATTGAGAGGATGATGCAGTGATTGAATGAAATTCTGCTTTATTTTAGCCGGCGTTTCGCTGGGAGGGTTTTTATCATTTTATATTATTGTTTATATGATGGGGGCTGGACGAACGTCCGATGAAATATTTCACGACGCGAGTGTAATTTCATACGTTTTTCATATTACCGGTTATATATATCAGCGGGATGAAAATTTAATGAAATATTTCACGATGCGAGTCTAACGGGAGGCATTGTTTTTTAAATAAAACGAAAAAGCTATAAAGAGATATTGCCAATAATTCGATATCTCATTTATTATGTTATCAAATTTTCAGAGCCGCTGACCCAGAATGAAAAACCCTTGATATGTATTTATGAAGCGAAAAAAGATACACTTCATTTTTCTGCTAGTCTCGTCATTATTTAACTATCGGACGGACAATGTTTGCAAAGTCTAGCGCTGCTCTTAGCTAAAAGTAATAACAAAAGCGGAGAGTTTAATAAGAACGAGAATCGAAGGTAAATAAAGAAAAGTCGTGCGCTTAACGCCAATGGCGGGAGACGCACACGCGAATATTTCTAGCGTGAAAACGCTCGAGATCGACTTGTTATTTTTGAATTATTAAACGCAAACTGCCGGGCGTAAAAGTCGCTAAGCTGAAAAATAATCGAGTCCGGATATAATCGGCAATGATTTGCATTAATTATGTGATATACAGAATTTTATCATCGGATTGAAAGGCTTTTACCGCATTCATGCGCTCAAGGACATTTGAATTTAATGCCCCTCCATGAAATATTCCGATGAATTGGCAAAATAAAAAATTTAAAACGTTATTCAGCCGTATATAAAACGCGGCGGCATCAAACGCAACAAAACTCGGGCTAAAATTCAACGCCGCATATCCGCTCCACTCTTATAATAATTACGATAAGATGCGCTAATTTCCCATTCAAACATCCCCCGAGTTTAATTCAAACCTACCTCCACTGAAAACCAGCCGGAATATTTTTCTCTGAAAAAAAACGCACCTGCTAGCCCGCCTCCCTCGTTCAACCTAAAAAAAAAGCTCTCCGCGCGAGAAAGCTACTCTTTGCGCTAGAACGAAAAGCTCGCGCGTCATTCAGGTCGAAAAAAAAAATCGCGAAAAATTCAGGAGGGGGTGCACAAAGCGATAAATTTCGTCCGCGGCAGTGTAAACGGCTCGTCGGCCCGCTCATACATATCGTTCCGTTTTTTAATCGGATTTGAGGACTCGGCTGGAGCTTTTTTTTTCTTCTTTACTCTGTAGAGCGCGCGGGGGCCAGGACACGAGTGATATCCGGAGAGCGAACAGGATAAGTCGCAAGCTCTGACGAGCGTTTATTTTGATGGTCTAGCTGCGCGAGCTTTTTCCAGAGGTAATCCGCTACGTTTTCAGCGGATCGCAAGAGCAGTTTTTAGTAGGAGTGAGAAAAATGGAGGGTTCGGGTTGGAATTGGGTTTGAATGAGGTGGGGGAGCGTATGTGTGTTGAGGATTTTGGGAATTTTTTATGAGAGAGGTTGGGTGATTGTTTAATTGGGGCAGACTGCGTTGAGATGTGTTTTAGGAGGGATTGGAATTTATTTGGTAAATTTTTTGTGGAGGTAATGAGTAAGCTGAATATTATATATAGGATTTAGGATTGAAAAGGAAAATGAAATTAAGCTCTGTTATCTACAATTATCGCAAAACTAGCTAAACCAGCTACTATAATTTGCAAATCTAGCAAAATGTTTTAGCTGTTTTAGCACACACTGTTTTAGGACTGATCCAGCAAATTTCTTTGCTAATTCAGTAACAATTTTCAACGAACAAAGCTTTGCTGTTCTAACACCATCTTTTTTCCGGGGTACAAAATTAAATTATCTTGTGAAATTAAATTAGAAATGAGAAAATGTTAAAAATGGTTTGTTCTCATTGTAGAAATCAATTACACAAACTGAAAGTAAATAACGCTAGTTTGCAAATACAAAAGAAAACCTTTATTTCTATTCTTCGTTGTAGAAAAACAAAATTTATTTTAGTGTTTCAGCTACAAGGATCTTTTTTTAAATAAAAAATACATTTTATTTTCTTTCACAAATAACAAAAAAACTAAACAAAATGTAAAAAAAATCGTTTTTGTTTAAAATTAATCTCGGCGTAGATGCAGACCGACACGGTAGGACAAGTATATAGTAATGCAATTTCGAATATTCTTAACAAAAATTTCGTATTACAATGTTTATTTGCAATGTTTTTTATTTTTAAAGTTTTTTTTTTATTCTGGCGACTTGAAAAAATATTTTAAAACAACTCAATTTTAAAGTATAACAAACTATAAAAAATTAAATCTATAAAATCCTACAAAATTCAATAATATTTTCGAGTTATAAATTTACCGGATATTATCGGATTTTCATTATTGGATAAACAATGTAAAAGAATTTCTAAACAATCATATCATTTATAAACTACGAAATACAGGTAAACAAAGCATAAATAAAAAACGTTCACCAACAATGAACCACCCCCCTATTATCTCTTCTGAAAACAAAAATCCCTCTTCCACAATTGAAACATAACGTTAAACTTTCCACAAACCACCCCAAGAACCACCCAACCCACCGCTCCCTGAATAATCCACCCCACCCGGCATTTCAGAAAACAGCCTCTCCAACCCACACAACCACCTTATTCCATGCATTCAACCCAACCATAGATTAAAATTCAATAGCCCGTTCAATAACACTAACCCTTCCTCCAACCCCCACCCCTCTGAATAATTCCACTCACCTCCCCTTCAACACAATATGCAAACTAAATATTTTCGCTCCGACCACCATCCAAAAACACCACCTCACCAAAATCTACCCTACCAATTGAAAGCCTCGGCAAAGTCCAGCCACTATCCCATCGCCGAATAGAAATTAATCCTACATATAGAGCGAGCCTCTCTCCTCGCGTCTATACCAGCCGCGACGACAAACCCCATTCCGCTCCAACGGATTACAGCCGATCCCGGGGGCTGAGATCGATTCCCGCCTCTCCTTTCCTTCCTATACGCCATAAAGCAAAGTCACGCCGCTGCGGGCCCGGATAGGTGAATCTCTGCCCGATTCTCGAGCCGTCGTTTTTATACCACTTTTGCATTAGCATGCCGCGAGCAGGCTCTTTGTAACAGTCCTCGCCGAGGACGGCTCTATTACTTTGCCCGCGAGCTGGCGCCGATTTCTTACGTGTGCCTATATATATGCGTTCACTCTCGTTCGTCTGAGCGGATTTGCGCGAAAAGGGGCAATTTTTATCCCGGAGATGTACCTTTTTGGAGGCCCCTGAGATATGGCTCCCCTGAGAGGTAGGGTTGAGGGAGGGAGAGGAAGATGCAGAGTATTAAGAATATATCGGCGCTTATCGGAGCTAATTGAGGGGCCGAGTAAGCGAGGAGGAATTATTGGAAAGAGATTAAAATCCTCTCTGGCGCCTTTAGTTAGAGGCCGGGACAAAGCTTTTTCCGTCTGCTCGCGGCGCTCTTTTCTTCTTTTTTTTCTTTCTCTGTCTAGGTATGTATAGCTGGACGTCGGCTGTAGCTGTATATTACGTAAAAACGCCGGGGACCGGCCGGAAATGTCGCGCGCAGCTTTTTTATCCGGCCGGCCCTGCCGTGCTTTTATTAAAGTACAATTTAACGCGCTAATTTCAGTTTGATTCTTTTCAATGGGGGGACGCTTCTGTGCTCTACATTTTTTTTCCTTTTTTTGGGTGAATTTTCAGCGTGCTTTCAACAATGCCGGTTCGCGCGCACGTTAGCTCTTTTTGCCGTGTTTTACTCGGCGAAAAATAGAAGGGAAAAGGAATACGTTGGAGCATTGTATATTTAGATTCCTAGACTCGATAATATTTCCATATCAAAAAATGTATATTTTTTTGCGAGCGCGAATTTTTTCGCCGGCACGAAAAGTGAGCGCGCGCGGTGAAAAACGTTTGCGGTAACTGCATATTTTGGCGTAACGAAATTTGATTTTCAACGTTTTTCCGATGGTAGAAGTGATATGAAAAAATGTATTTTTTAATTGATAATGTTATTGCTATTTTTTTTAAGTAATATCAAGTAGATTGATATTTCACTCTAGTGAAGGCTGTATATGAAATTTATGGAAAATCAATATGCTTCATTAATTCAAATTTCATATATGAAGCTGGCTGTAATTGACATCAACATAAATTTCGTACCTTGTATATGTACTTCTTAACTACGTTAATGATAAATAAATATTGGGCTTATTATTTTAGCATTTGTGTACTAGCGTTCTATTTGAGACTCTTAAAAATTTTGATTTTTAATTTTTCGTAGTATTAAAAAAAAATACTGAATAATTTTAAAATTAAATAAAGGCATACATCGAACGCGTTTTATATAGAGTTATAAAATTATTTTTGATTACTTTATATGTGAGGAGCCTCGTGTCTCTTGTCAATTCCAATTAATTTATCAGTTTAAGAGATAACATTTTTCAGTTAAAATGGAGTTTATATTTAAAAAAAAGCAATAATTTGGTAAATTGTATAATTATTTTTAAAATAAATCAATCGACATTTATTATTCAGGAATACACGGAGAATTTTTACTACGTGAAAGCATTTTTAACTTTTGCAAGTGACGAGGTCATCGATAAAATACACAATGAAAATATTACGTTGCAAAAAAATCATGTTATCCAACAATCAGTTGTAATTACCGCAATCATCACAAATTCCAACAATAAAACTTTTAAAAACAAACTTTCACAAATTTTTTCAAAAACTCGATCCCCACCTCAAAATTAACTTGCCAAACTATCACAAAACAGCCAACTGCACCACACTCCAATTTTCAATAAACAACCATAAAATCCAGTTTCCCAGCATAAAAAAAAAAGAATTCACCTCGACTCGCTTTAATTGAGCTGAAAAATTCATCGACGGCAACGTCTCGCTCCGCTGGCACGCATAGTTTGAAAATTACAACTGCGATTACGACGTCTAGTCCCTCTCTCTCTCTCCCTACCGGAACCAGTAGCGGCTAGAGGAGCGAGAGCGAGAAAGCTCGCAAGTTTTCGAGAACGAGACAGAGCTAGAGAAGTTATCCGAGGCTCTGGTTGCTAAGCGACGACAGGAACAGAACTTGAGAATTCCCCGTCTCTCTCTCTCTCTCCTTTATTCTTTCCTTAGGCGTCGTTTGAAAGTTCGCGGGGGTGGGCAGAGAGGAGAAAATGGCGCGCTACAAGCAACGGATGTTTCTGTCTCTCTCTCAAGTAGAAGAAGAAGGCTCGGCTTTCATCGTTCTAATTGGCAGTTGGCCGCTGTATTTCAATTTTCCCGCGCGATTGTATATAAAGGGCGGGAAATTCTTTTGAGGCTTTTCCGCGAGTGTAGGAAGGGGAGACGGGGAATTCGAGGTATCGGATTATCGGTGCTTTGACGCGGGGGGATTTACTTTCGTTCGATTGCCGGGCGCGGATGCCGAACGAAATTTCGCGGAGTCGGCTTAAAATGTTGCGGCTGTATATGCTTCCTTTTTTTTTTTCTATTTTCCGGATTTTCTGATGGATAGAGGCCGGGGTGGAGCTGGGTGATGGATGATGATTCTGATGGCTGGCGACGGCGCGGGAGTGGCTGGAGGGAAATGAAATTTCCCGTTGTTTGGGAGGTAGAGCCTTTGAAATTACGCGGGAAAGATTGGAGGGACTAATTAAAATTACGTTGATTACGAAATTCTGAGGCACACGCGTGCAATTAAGATGTGCAACGGTGTATTTCCGGGAAAATCCTATTCTAAAATCCAGCACTGACAGAAGCCCCGGAATATTTACATTTAAGACGCGATTTCCGTCTGCGTTTCCTGAAAATTTACACCTAAAGCAGAGCCTCACCTCGCTTTTCATCTCAAAATTCTTAGTAAATCTCGACGCTACCTACATTTCTACGAACTTACCACCTTACTAATTGGTCATTAAACGACCAGAAAAAACTATCCCAGCCCTGAATCCTCACCACGAAACCACCCTTCCCTCAACCCATCCTCGCTATTTTTCCACCCACACCCAACCCCGTTCCACCCTCTGAAAATGATATCGAATTCGCGCGTGTGCTATTTGCACTGGCGCGAAGGCCGCTGTTATATTTGCATGCAACGCCGCTCCCCCCGGATCAAAATATCGGACGCTGCATATCGGCCCTTTCTCTCTCCCTCCTTTTCTTTCCCGCGCGATATTCAAATTTTCCAGCGCGCCGCTGATTTATATTCCGCGAAAACGCGCGGAGATACCGCGAGCTCACCCCGAAAAAAAAAAACGTTTTTCCACCAGCGCACGTGTCGCTTTTTTCCAGCCGCGGATTCGCGTCTATCCGCAGACGGTATTGAAAAGAGAGCGAAAGGGCGAGGTGTAAACAGATATTTATGCGCGCGGTCTTTGAAAGTAATTGGATTCCGGCCGCGCGCGTATGAATATTTATCCGACACACGCCGGGAATACAGCAGCCCGGTGCATTGATTAACTCGATGGAAATGAAAGCACAATTGTGTCGCGAGCTTTTTATACACTATAGTATCGCCGTGGTACGAAACAAAAAAACAGTCGGCGATAATTTTTCAAGCGCGCCGGGGAAAATATGTTTACGCGGACGCGAGCTGATGTTCATTAAAAAGCCGGGGCGTGCCGGTGCGAAATTCGCGGGGGTAGGTACACACAATAAATTTCTTTGTAGCGCGCGTGCCGCTGCTGTTTTTTTGCATCGCCGAGCTGCCGTAGGTAAACTATGTAAGCGAATAATGTATGTAAACCCGAAATATGCATTTTTGCAAATTCAATTCCGCGCCGGGCGTGGGTGGGTTATATACCTAGCGGGCCGTGAGCGTAGAAATATGCGTACCTGCGATTTTAATACCCTCGGGTGATGCTGGCTCTGGTATATCGCAATTAAAAATGCGCGGGTTCTTTTGTTTAATAATTCCGGAGCTCTCGTAGTAAACTAGCTCTCACGGCGAATTAAGCCCGGCTGAAAAATTGACGGGACTGCATGAAACAATCAGAGGCGGCTTGATGTCTATATGTACATTTTCCCCGCCGAAAACTTTTCCCCCGATTTTTGCTCTCTCTCCGGAGGACACTTCAAAGGGCCGCGACATTTCACGGAGCCGCGCACTCCGGCACTCGTAAATCGTTAATAGAGCGGCTTTCGAGGCGCAGCGAATTACACGGCCCGCTGGCCGAATCATACCTGGGGGAGGACGCCGAGGCGGCGTTTATATATGGAATAATAATGGACATGCGACTTTGCGTCGCTACTTGAAAAAGAGCTGGCAGGAAAGCGCACGTTGCTGTGTCCGAGGAATATTGGGGCTATAAATCGAAGAAAACAGTTTTCGCGTGGAGAGAGAGAGAGAGTTGGAATTGGCTGCGCACTTCGCGGGTTGTTGGCTGTATATCGCGGGGGGAATTTATTTAGCCGGGTTATATCGTCGCTGGCGCTTGGCTTCTTAATAATTCAAGCGACGCTGTTTTCCGTGTATTAGGTCGGCCCGGGGGCTTTATAGATTTTCATTGTACGCAAGCGGAGCTGGGTAAGTTATACGCTGGGCTGGGAAGTTATGTCCTGTTTGGAGGGCCGACGATTGAAGAGGTTTGGTTTATGCGGATGCTGGATTTATCTTCGCGCTGAATTTTGTTTATTAATGGAAAATGGGGTTAATTTTGATGTCCGGTATTTCGAGATGTATCCGATAATCGGGATGAATGATGTTTTCGAAAATGACAGTGGTGAAAAGCGGGTGGATTTTCTTGGAAAAGTCGAGCTTTTTAAATGATCGAACGCGCTTTTATATAAATCAAGCGCGTATGCATGCCACTGACGTTTCTTTGAATAATACAAACTCTTCAACCTTCGACGAGAAAAAAATTCAAGAAAAAAATTCCTATAAAAACACGTCGATCGTCAAAAATAAACATTCGCGCTCCCAAAAGCCCAGCAGCTGTTCCGGCACCGTAGACCCCCCCTAGACCCCTAAAAAAATCAGCGCATTCGCACGTAGAGCCCGAAACTCGTCCCCGAGAGATATACGATCGACTTTATATTCATTAAGGACGCTCCGGTATACGTTTTTCCAGTGTACGGCGCGGAGCTCGCAGTCGCTCATCGATTTATGGAAATCGTAAAAAAAAAAGAGAAAAACCGGAAAAGGGCGCGAAGCCGTCTTGGAGGCCGGCCAAAGGGGTGCCAGGTGTCAGTAAAGCGAGCGCAGCTCCCGCTCACGCAGATGGCCGAGCCATTTACGAGTCGCTCGCAATTGTCGAGCTTTTTCTTCGATTCTCCGAACGTTCGCCCGTCGACTATTTTACTCTTATCAGAAAGACAACGAGACGTAAGCGGCGCCAGCGCGCTAACGAGGTTATAGGGACCGGTTCTGAGTTTTATAATGAAGGGGGGGCTTTTAGGGGGGGTCTAGAGCGTGCGGATGGATTTTGCGTCGCTGCGGACGGAATTCATTACGTTATATACGCGCGGAGATGACCTGGTTCGTGCCGATGTATGCGCGCGTTATCGAGCGCGTTTCGGAGCTGATATGCTGAATGTTGAAAATAAAAGCGCGAGAGTGGGATAAATTTTTGATTGGGGGCGCTCTTTGTCGGGGGCTTTTTTGTTCGCTTTAGGGGGGGCTTGTCGCGAGCGAGGGCTTTTAAAAATTTAAGTGACCGATTTTTATTAGTGGGGACGATTGAGAGGACTGCGTTTTCATTTGAAAATCACATTTGCGCGCTGGCTTTTTTTTAAAGTGGGCTTGTCGAGATAGATTTTAGAATCGGCGGCGAGCTTGTTATGCACGATGGAAACTGAAAGCGTCTGGCGAATATTAAAATCTCATTTCATAATGATACTTATACTATAACGATACGTGAATTCTCGCTTTGTGCAATCGATTCGTAAAACAGTCTAACGAAATTTCATTATTTTTATAATATAACAGGTGCGCGAAATTCTCGGTGACTCAAACTCATACCTCATCCGATTAAAAGAGGCGCGCGCGGCGCCGGCAAACAAGATTACGTCGAAAATTCCGGCCTGCCCGAGCGCCGCGACTTCATTACCCCGACTTGTCTTTAATATTTATGTTAAGTCCGGGCGACATTGTTGAAACTTCAGTTCCTAAACAGCATTATACTTTAGCCCAGGCGACGAGATCCATGTACTTATGCGTATACCTATATACACCGTATACACGCGCAGCACCGCGAAAGAACTTTCAAAAGTGGCTTCCCTCAAACGTAAATGGACGTCATTCATATTTAAATTTGATCTCGCCCCTACCCCTGTACCAACCGTTTATTAAAACTTGGAAGATTAGCACTATACAAGCCGGCTCTCTCCGGGGGGTACACCCCCTCTTTCCTGCTCCTTACCGTCAAAATAACATCCGGAATAAAAGATACGACAGCGCAGCAACGTGTACACACATACACACACACTATGAAATATCTCGATGCGGCGAACTGAGCGAAAATACCTATACAGCCACACACACACTCAGCCGACTATGTTTGCCGCATAGGGGGGGCCGCTAGGGGGGCCCGCGCCGTGTCGTACGTGGACCGCCTTGGTAATGAATATCCCGCGACCAGCCAGCCAGCCGCGCAAGCTCAGGGCAAAATCAAGCGTCAAATACCGCGGGCTTCCTAGGAGCTTGCGAGCGAGCGTGGAGATATGTGGCCAAGGCGTCTTATCGCGCGCTGCGGGAAATTGCCGTGAAATTTGGCCGCCTCGCCCATGCCGGAAATTCGAGAGTTTTCTTTTTTCGGGGGGAGGGGAGATGGGAGAGGGCGGAATTTTGGGATTATCGATGATGGAGGAGGGTTTGGAGACGGAATATTGAAAAGGCGAGTGGATTTGTGTAACTAGGGGAGGGGGGATATTGGAACTGGTTTGGTCGACGGTGTTTAGAGCGTTTCATTCGCTTTTGATCTTTTTGAATGATCCGGGGATGAATGCGCCCGTTTTGAAACGGTCTATTATTTAGTTGAGGGATGGAGTGCGCTTTAAAAGTTTGTGAAAGTGATGGTTTTTTATTTATTTTTTATTGAAATTCCGGCGATGAATGTAACTGGAGCGCGGTGAAAAAGCTTGTTGGAATCCAGTTTTTATAAATATTATAAATAGATCGGCTGATGTTTTCGATAATTTCCGGATGAAATGCACATCGATCGGAGCTCTCGAACTTTTTTACCGGTTTATTAAAACTCGCTAATTTCCTTAACTGCTTACATTTTATTCAGCTGGCATCTCATTGAGGAGGGTGGAAAAAAAAATTGCCGAGCTTTTCCCGGCCCTCAGAGCTAAAAATCCGATTTCAGCAGAAAATCTTCTATTCGTTTTTATCCCCTTGCAATTGACAGGGAACAGATGGCACATCTTAGGAAATATGACGCCGTATGTAACGTCATACCTTATGCATCAATACCATATGCGACATCATATCCCTGGCAATTTATCAGACGCTAAATCCAGCTCGAATTTCCCACTGCTCGAGCGATAAGTTAATGAAATTTACTTAAAATAACCCATCCACCTGTAATAAACAGGCGCTGCTAATTTTATTTACCTAGTAAATATCATTATTGGCAATATCGAAGCTCCAAGTCAACTCGATTTTACGGTAAATCATGAAAGCAATCCATGCGCCCGGCATCTAGCTTTAAACAATATTGATACGGGCCGTATTATTTTTCCGTCTAATAACATCGCCTTATCGAAAACGACGCTATAAAGTGCTCTTTTAGTGAAAAGACGCCGGCAAAGGGGGGCACTCCCCCCTAGAGAATACCTGCTGTACTGCTATCTCGTAAAAAAGGTGAATTTAAAAAAAAAAGTATTTACCCGTCAAGGGGGAAATTTTATGCGCTACGATCTTTTTGTTTGCGAGTATAAGGAAAGAAATTTCAATTTACTGTAAAAATCGCGCTGGAAATAGTTGTACGCGAGAATTTCAGGCGCGCCGGGGCCAGATATTTATCGGTGTTTTTATTTAAGGTCGCGCTTTAATTTACAATGTGTTTTTTACCGTCGTACGGAAGATAAAAAAGTTTTAATATGTATTTTTATCGGACGTCAGCATCGCGTAAGTCATTCGGCAAGTGAAAAATAACAGACTTTAATCGACGCCCGCTGGACACGCATAAAAACACGCGTAACTCGCTGAAATTATATATTACATCGGTAATGGGAAACCGTACGGCTAACGCAAGGGACAGCATCAAACAGACATTAGCGTGAAAACGCGCCATATGCCGGATTATATTCCTGTAATAATTAATCACATTGATCCCTCGCAACAGAAGCTGGCCGGCGACATTTTCCGCATTAACATGCAGCGTCCACAATTTATCTGACTTCAAATCAGTGATTAAAATTTAATTCGTATATTTTACCCATCTCCCACCGCAAAACTCAATATTCTTCCTGAATTCTTCCTCCCCCGCTCATCAAACATTCAAGCTTCATCATCGCGGCGAAAGCAAAGCTGATTATACTCATCCATTCGCTCGAACGAGCTACGCTGGTAATCTTGGAGAAACTCGGCGCTATCCCCCGATACAGCTCGCTAGAACAACAGGCTAAGAAATTAACCAAAAGCTCCCGCTAACGAAGACGGCGCGTTAACTCCTCGCGCGATTTTCCAACTGATTAGATCCCCGAAATGCTCGCAAAGTTCGCGCTCTCTCGACAGGCCCGTTAACGCAAACACCTCGCGCTGTCCTCGAAATTAGAGAAATTCGCGGTAAGTCTGGAGAGTCGGATTCCTGGGCGTATGGATCGAACGAGACGCTAACGCGCGTACAAGAGTGGCAGTGAGCTGCGCTTCCGAGCTTGAGTCGGAAACTTGAGAATCAAGGGGGGAGGTCGCTATATATACAGAGTAGCCGACAAAGGCCGAGAAGAGAAGCTAGCAGCTGCGTATATGGCAGTGCCACTTCTAATGCGGTTCGCGCCCGGCTCTCCTCTTATCTCCCTCCCTCCTCTCCTATGCGCTGCCTAGCCTCCCTAAGTCACGTCGGGCCCTGAGATATATAGACGCTGTGTCTGCGGGAGTATTATGCGATCCTCTCCTGCTGTAGCTGCAGCCCTGAAAACCGCTCTCTCTCTCTCTGTGTAAAATTACGCCCAGGACGCTTTGTAGCCGGGGTGTATATTGTGGAGAACTGATCTGTTAACCCTTTGTGTTAGCGCCGAGGGTGAGAGCTGTCTCTGTTAGTCGGGCCGTTTTCCCGGGGATTATGCAAAAGTGGCGCCGGCAAGCTGATATGGATAATGCCGGCCAAGTGTGTGTGTGGACTTTAGCGTCCGAGGACGGCTTTTAGCGGTCGCCAGAGGAGGGCCGAACGCCTTTTAGGGCTAAGGATCATTTGAAATGGAAATTAAGGGGATGCCGGAGAGCGTGTCGCTGTATAGCTTGCGTGAAAAGTTGACTGATTGGAGCGACGCGGCGATTGTTGATTTTATCAAGCGAATTTCGCGGCTCGTTCGCAAGTCGCGAAAAAGCTCCGATCGAAGTAATTCGTTCGTTTGAATGGGAGCTTTTTGCAGGCCGTAACTCGCGGGCCAATTTCTCACGGCGCATCGGCCGAGATGTCAGGCTTATGCAGTAAAATAAAAACGGCTCGGGGAAATTGAAGAAGTTATTTTATATCAATCACATTCAAATCAGACGGTCTCCTTAGCCTTTACTATAAACGCCGGAGCATAAAGCTCCGGCCTCGTAAAACGCGGCGTTATTCTTTTTTTCTCCCAACGTTAAACCGACTCTATACGACTGCGCGCGCTTAACGTTGGATTTAATGTTTTCCCGTAGATTTTTCAACGCTCCGACATCCATAAAATAAACTCATCCAGCCAGCCGTCTTCGAGATCGAAAAGCGCGCGCGCGCGGTTCGAGAAGCGCTTATCTAAATGTACTAAAGCTCGGCTGGGTAAAAATCTTGTTTCGAGAGTAGAGCCGTTAAAAAATTTACGTCACACACCCCGGAAATCCGTCCCAGCTACTTTAAACGGGGCCGACTAGTTTATTTAATTTTGAATGAACGAGCTTTCGGGCCACGCGTGTAGCTTTTGTGCAGCGGAGAGAGCCAGTAATTTTGCAGGGGGGGGATATTGTTGCTACACGCGCTCGGGAACTTTACACCGAAATACGGTATATAATGGGGCCAGGCTGCGTGTTACTACTGCTCTCTGTGTAAATAATTTACGTAACAGGGGATGGGATTTTCGAGAGAGGCTGAATTTTACGCTGGACTTGCCGTTCCATTTGCGTAATTGCACCTTATACTTAAACATTATTATTATAATTAAACACGTTCCCTACGTCAGTTTAAAATGACGGCTGACATTTTCGCGCGCTTCGAAGCTTTATAAATCCTTCAATTAATTAAATCCACCGTCGCGCGCCGAAATAATCATATTCAAGCCGATCGAGGCCGAATCAGCTCGGGGGCCGGCTAATTTCATAAATCTCCGAGCCGGCAAAACGTACACGTCGCCGTCGTCGCAAGCCGGAAAGTTTCGGTAACGCGATTTCCATTTTACGGCAGGGAGATTGCCGACTTTTGTTCTTGCCGCTCTGGCTCCCCGGCTTTTTAGTCGCACGCGCGCTGAGGAAGGGTAACTTAATTAAGCACGCCAGTTGGAGGATTTTTTGAGGCGTGTGATTTTTATTGGGTTTTGTTTATTGGGATTGGATGTTGGGGTAAGGATGTGAGTTGATGGGGTTGGATGTGTGAGATGTGTTTTAAGGAAATTTTAATTTATTGTTTTTGTGGATTTAGGGGCTTGAGGCAACATTAGTTACTCTGTTAACGAGTGAGTAAAGTTGGTTTAAACTAAGATTGTAACTTAAGTGGTTCCATTTTAATGCAGTATACGAGCTTATTTCAGCGCCACAATGGGAAACTGTCTGCCCGGCAAGGACTTTACTATTGTGCCTGAAATTGTCCTTCCGTTTACTTTCCATGGATCCAAATTACCGTGACTTATTTACGATCCCTATTTTAAACTAAACAAATTTATGACCTTAATTGTGACAAACGCGCCGGTTCTTCCTCTTAATAAAACAACGAGAAAATATACGCACGTGGCTGCTTTATCACTCTCATAAACCCACGAAATTCAAAGTCTCCGAAATAGTTATCAAAGCAAAACTAAATACACTTCTCAACCTATAACAACTTCCTCCACGTTATAATACACCTGAATTTTACCCCGCGATTTTGCAACCGCAAAATCCCAACAGTAACTACTCCGCCCGGCGCAATTTCCCAACTCTGCCAAAATCCGACTGTCGCTCGAAAATTTTCCCAGTTCCGGAATTTCCCCCCTATCCCTCCAAAAACCACCCAGCGCGCTAAACAACTCCGACGGCGGCCGTACATATAAAAAAGAAATCACCTTATCGCGCTCCAATTCCCCCGAAGACAACAAACTTTCCTCTGGCCTCCCTTCGCTAAAAAGGATAACCGGAAGCGCACAACCCACACACATATCCACAGAGCGGAAAACTTACTTTTGTGCTTGGAGCTGGTCCTCCACAAGCTCCTGAAGAACGACATGTTTCCCTCTCTCTCTTCCTCCGGCTCACACGCGCGCACTAACACTGTCTCTCTCTCTCCCTCACAAAAAGTCTCACTGCTCGCGTCTCTCTCTCTCTCACCACACCTCACCGGGCGCTTTCTTTTTCAGCCCTTCCTTCCTCTCTCTCTCCTCTCTCTCTCTCTGGGCTAGGTTGCTGAGTAGCTGCTGCTGTGGGGGTAGCCTCTGATGCTGTCTGCGCGGCGGCGCGGCCGGACGCGTTCTGAGCCAGAGAGAGAGCGGAGGCTGCACACGGCACACAGCCACCCCCGCCACCCCCGACGTCGCGCGTTTGCGCATCCCTACTCTCTCGAGTGAGCGCCGGGACGAGGATGCTGCCGTTCGAGCTTATGCTATGCTGCCGTCTCGCTCGGCGTTTATTACTTTATCGGGGAGAAAGGGCCAGGCTTTTCGGGCACGTTGTAATGAGCCGGGCATGATGGAGGACAGGCTGTAATTTTCGGGGAGTTCTGGAGGGGCTAATTAGCCGGGGTTAATTTTCGGAAGGGGACACGCTTTTACGGAGTTTCGGGGCCGAGCTGCGGCGTGTGAGTTTCAAATTAGCGAGGTTTAAGGGGTGGGTACACTTTTTGAGGAAGATGACAAAGTTTCGGGACGCTCGCTTTTCACTTGGAAATCGAACGTGAATCTGGCCAAGCGTAATTTATATTTAATACCGCGAGCGATCGAGTTTACAGGCCACGCTCCGGTATATTAAACTATTCAGGAGCGATCATGTCCGATATCGGGCCCGACTCTGCCCTTCGCCGCGCGGAAGATTTTAAATACTCCAGACTGTATACATACACGAGGCTGGCAGCCTTGAAATATTCAGAACTGATCTCGCGTCCGATATTTTACGACGCCTCGTAGCCACGCTTGCGCCAGAGTGGCTCCTCCCCTTTAAGTCGCTGCAAGCTCCATACAAGCTTGCGTATATATAAACTCCGCTTTTATTGCGCGTAATCCTCTCTCCTACTAAAAAGACACGGTTTACATTTCATTTGCTACATCCGCGCTTTCGGCGACTTCATATACGCAGCGCACTCCGGGATTGTACCTAAAGTTTGAATTTTAAGGGGGGTATCATGAGAGAAGCGCGCCGGGGACGTTTACGCCCCCCGAACTTGCCGCGCGCGCGGTTATTACGCCGCGGAAATTTCGGAGCGCGTTAGCCGCGCCACTGGAGCGCGATAGCTCTCCGGGATTGAAAAATCACGCGGACTAATAGTCCGTTGAAACGTTGGGATAGAAAAAAAAATTTTTTTTTTGACACAGGGATCAAACGTTACCAGAGGTAGTATTTTTTTGAAAATTTGAAAATTCGAGCTTGCAAGGGCGAGGATCGCCGCGGCTGTACGTGATCTGCAGCGCGATAAACCATTTTTGCAAGCGCGATGCTGAGATATTCCGAGTTGTTACAGCGGCCGGGTGATGTAGTATTTATACGCGCCGACGAGGAAATCCTTTTAAAACTGAAAGTCCTTTGGTACATTTCCGACTGTGCGCGCGCTTGTTTGAAAGCGAGTCGGGGGTGGAAAGGGTTTTTGGTTTTTGTGATTTATCTGTATTTGCCGCTTGGATTTTCCGCCTGGTGGTTCATTAAATGCCGGATTTATTACGTTAATGTAATCTGGAATTATTATATTTTTTAAATGTTTATGGAGAGTCGACCTAGTTGTATATTAAGGATTAAATGGGCTTTATTAACCAGGTGTAGAGCTTGCTTGATTTGTAAAATTTTCATGTTTATACGCGCTGAAATTATATTTGAGTTTTTTATTTTCATGCATATAAACTTGGAATATTTGCGATTAATAAAATAGAGATTGCAATACGATCAATAAATCAGTAATTGAATATTTTTAAAGAATTAACAATTTTATTTGCAAGTGAAGTGAAAAATATCATCCGTAAAAATTTTTTGCTTGACAACCTTGCGATAAAGAATATCAAAATTTTTAATTAAAATTTTAACAATGAAATTTAAAACAAACGCATGTCTATGAACTCGTTAAAGTAAATATTCAGCAAAAACTATTTAATTAATTTCCAACGTTATTATACTTATTGAAGCAGAAGCATTAATTAAAACAATGCTCACAGCATCTCTCCTCCTTGAAACAAAAATTATCATCTGAATAAATTTTATTTCATTACACAACTTTCCGAGAATCATAACGAAAATTCCAACAGCAATTTCAGACTCTCCAGCTCTGTTTAAACGCTGGAAAAATAAAAAAAAAGCCCCTGCAAACGCTAAAATTAACCATACATGCTAATTCCCGAACACATGCTCCGGACATCCGCTGTTTATTCTCCAAATTAAATTCATTTTCACTCTCTCCGCCACTTTTCCCCCTCCAAAAAAAGAAAAAAACAAAAAACGCTTAACCCATCCACTCCACCCCTAATTCCTTTTTTTCCTCCCATCCAAAGCGCCGCTCTCCAGTCTTTATATATATCCAGGCTCGTTGGAAATCGTGTCGGCGGCTCAGCAATCAGCGCTTGCGCGCGCTCCTCTTTGCTGTCCTATTTAATCAGGAGCCTTTTGCCTATTCCCCAGGCCGCGGACGCTGATTGGCTATTCCCGGCTCGCAGAGCGCAAAAGCTCGCCGGAATCGATTTGGCGCAATTTGGCTTCAAAACGCGCGCGCCAAATTCGCGAAACGAGGCGGATTTGTAAGGCGGACCATTAATCGAGGGCTTTGAAAAATTGTCAGGCTGGAATTAGCGTTGCTTTAATGTTTTAATTAAGGACGTTGGAAGGGTGCGAAGGAAAAAAGGGAAGCTGGAGGGTTTTGAGAAATATGTAGATCGTTTAAATTATGCGGAGTGAGGAGCTGGCGTCGCGAGGTAACTAAGCTCCTCGCGCGACGCTGGGTTATGTGCTCTATTCTTCGGTACGGCTGCGGTGTATACCTCGGGGCGCTCTCGCGTGAATTTTACATCGAGCTTTTTGTCCTCTCCTTGGTCGTCGACTTATATACTTGATACACACTTAATGCCGGGGCTATACTGAAACTTCCGGTTTTTTTTCTATACCAATCAGCAAACAGAGCGCTGCCTTTTTCCGAACGGCAAAAAATCAAGACAGACAGTCCTTATCGCAGCTCTCATGTTTAACCTCCCGGGCTGATTGACCGAGCCGCATATTCCCTGGAGCCAGATCGCTATGAAAAATCAAAGCTCACCGCGCGGGGGCGAATAAACAGAAGCTCCGCGCAATTTCCTATTTGGCCATCCATTAGCGACTAGGCGGAACTAAAGAACGAAGCTTGCACAGAGAAACACACCGCCGGTGGTTAATTTACCCACACACAGTCTTCCTCACGTTATTGACGCGCGCGCGGAGCTTTTTTTTTCCTCGCGGCGGAAAGTTCCTCGGAAAATTCCGGAGCTCTCTCGTTTTTTATTTTACTCGAGTTCACCGCGAGAGCCATTCCGTCTTCCCATCCTCTTTTTACCAGGCGTGTTCGCTAGCTCGCACACGTGAGTGTGTCCCGCGGGGCCGTTCGATCTTTCCAGAGCTCGGGCGGCTCTCTCGTTGCTTTGTAAATTTCAGCCGTCTCCGCGAACTCACTCTCCGGCTCTCTCGCTCCCTGGCTTTATATTGCGCATGCCGACGGGCCTGAGAGCGAGGTGTGAGAGAGAGAGAGAGGCGCTGCGCATATTGTATTCCGGATGCGTTAGTCGGGAGAATGCGCGGGATTACGAGCGCGAATGTCAATTTATTCTTGCAGGAGGTGGGCTGTGGCTCTGGGAGAGAGTGAATTTAAGGGGGGGTCAGAATTT
>UELX01001738.1:0-15252 GCA_900480035.1 Eupelmus urozonus | reverse complement strand
AATTTATTCGTAAATACCAAATAATGATCATCTATATATAGTATAAAACTCTGGCATAAAGCCGTTAATACTTATTCAGCAATCCAAATAATTTTTGCAGTAATATCGATAACAAAAATTTTTGAATATTAGACAAATAAAATTCAAACAATATGCCAATTTGTTAACAATACAGAATCTTTCCACAGCTGATCGAGACAGAAAAATAAGAAAATGCAAAAATCTTGAGATTATTTTTGAACGTCAAGAAAATTAATCGTACATATACTACTTGATGTATCGACTATAATAATAGAATAAACAAACAGCTCCTCGGTAGCGCATAAGAAAGACTTACAAAACCAGGCTTGCAATTACAAAAACCAGAAAAAAAGCAAAAGACCTAAAATCCCCGAACAAAGGTTCAAAAGTCACCTCCTCCATCCCCATAAATAAACAATCTCCGCACCCCACTCCCCCTCATCGCATCTCAGCTCTAAAACACACGCGAAACCCGAACGGCCCGAGAGATATACTTGGCGGTTTCGCGTGGGTGCGCGCGGCCGCATCAGCCAGCAGCAGTACAAACCGCTCGCTGGCGATATTCCAGAACTCGTAGGAGGCTGACCATCTCAGCCTCTGACCTCACCCCGAAATAACCTCTCGATTTCTTTGCTCGCTCTCCGCGCGTATACATCAACGCCGCGCGCACGCAAGCACGACTTTCTATTTCCGAGTCGACTTAGAGAGCCGTATGCTCTGAGCGCGGCTCTGCCAGGCCTGCACACGAATATATTCTTTGACGCGCGCAAGCAAGAGGTGGAAAGAACGAGGAAGGCGACAGACTCGGAGAGAGAGGAAATGTCTTTATTATCGCGGGAGTTTATTAGGCGGGATGGGAGGGAGGTCAGAGATGAGTTTTGGATTTTATGAGGCTGGGATGGTGGATGAGTGCCAGGAATAATATAGGGATTGGGAGGTTTTAATTGATTATGGGTTGCTTTGTAATTGGGAAAGTAGATTTCATTGAAAATTCTTAATTATATAAATCGCGATGCCGGATTGTTTACGCGCGGCGAATCGATCCGGCAATCCCTCTCACCATTTTCTCAAAAGTATCAATTTCATTAAACAGACGAAAATCCCATCTAGATACTTTACTCAACCTCCTGCAGCAGCAGCTTTAATAACACAATCAACCAGCCCGATAAAATCTCAAATCCCCTCAACTATTCCTCACCACCGCATTCTTAACCCAGCCTCTCCCGCAAAACGCAACCAAAGTCTCTTCCACATCCCCAGGTGAACGGTAGCATCATCTCCCCCCTATACATACACACTCCCAGAGCTGCACCTGCCTGAAAAATCCATCCCCGAGGTCTATATCCCAGGCCGCGTATATATAGAGAAGCCCCACCTCTCTCACGCAGCACAGAAGCAAAACCGGCAGCAGCGCGATCAGCTCGCTCTGATGCTCTTATTCTGGCGCGAGCGAGCGGCAAATTATGAGGCGCGCGAGATAGCAGCGGCAGTTCCATTAACATGCAAATTCGCTAATAATTCGCCGGGTCACATACGAGCACACGGCTCTGTGTGTATGTATTTTTCCGATTGGCCGGCTTCTTTGGCGCCGCGCGCGCGCACTGTGAATTCATTACGCGCGGCCCGATTTAATTGCCTCGCGAGCTACCTTCGTTATCTCGCTCGCCTCGGCCTTTACTCTCTCTCTATGCCTTTCTTTTTTTTTCGTTGCTTTCGGAGCGGCCGACTGTGTTTCTTTTTTTTTTGTGCTGGAGCGCGTTTATAAGCGCCCAGCAGGTAGCCGACTTTGTATGTCTCGTGCGTGTGCTTTTCCAGCGCGCGCGCGCGAAGTTGGCTCTCTTTTGCTCGATTTTGTTCCCTCCCCTCTGCTGGATGGTTATATTCTCAAGCTGATATTTATACGTCCGGCCGCGAGGAGCGCGTTTGGGAGCTGTGGGTTGGGATGAGGGGAGAGTCGATATATGCGCGCGATTTTGGGATCGAGAGCTTCTTATTACGGCTTTATCGTTTAGCTTAGGAACAATTTTGATTTTTCAGTCGAATCAGATACGTCTGACGTTAAAAAAGTATAAAAGAGTCGAATCGAACGTAAAACCGATTTTTTCTCACCATATACAAAAGATAATCAAGCATCGAGCAATTTTTGCAAGCAACATGCAATTACTTAAGAGCCATGAATGAAATTCGGTGGCGACGCTCGCATCAAACCGTACACACACTCACAGAGAGATAGCCAGCTCTCCCGGCAAGCCCAGCAGGAGCGGCAGCCTCAGCGACTGGTTAATTGGGCCCGGCTGGCAATTAGTAATTACAGTAGCTCGGCGCTCTCTCTCTGCTAGGCCGCAACCCTTCCGCGCTTGGCGCGCGACCGGCAGCAGCAATCACTTCTCTCTCTCTCTCTTAGGCGCGTGCGTCGAGTTTTTCATTAATGGCAGTAGCCGAGCTCCGCTGAAAACCGGTCGCGGCATCGGATCTCCCTCTCCCTGTGTGTGTGTGTGTGTGTGTATGCGGGCAAACGCCGATCGCTAGGTGGAGCCGGAGGAAAAGGAAAAGGACTATATATCCCTGGCTTCCTGGCTCTCTCGCTCGCTCGCGCGCGCACCCATTAAAATGCTAAACGCACCGCAGATAAACTCGAGATAGCATCTCTCCGAGCGCGCTGCTTTTCTATTTTTCCGCGGGGCCGATCTCCTCTCTTTTTTTAACCTTGCACCGCGCTGCTCTCCTTCTCTCTCTCCTCGTTTTTTAGAAGCCGCGGCAACAGTGGCTTATACATGAAGCATTGTGCGGCTTCCGAACAAATTGAGTTGTTCCTTTCGCGCTCTGTGAAATCATAGCGCGATGCAGCATCACGACTGTTTTCGCGAAAATTTCTAAGCAGCAAAGAGTTTCGCAAGCGGGTGTACACAGATCTAGATATAGGATCGCGCTTGTTTTTGCGCCCGCACGCTCGGAATTAATTTTTCCCGCTCGCGCTTTACTTATACACCCGGCTTCTCGTCGGCGGGCTTTTCGACATTTCACATGTCAGCGAGCAGCTGCGCTCGCGGAAAACTCGCGCCGAGCCTTTTGAATAATCGGCCTGTTTCGTATTAATATCACGATTCGCGTTGTGTAAGCCGAGCGTAAGCGAGGGGGACCTTCGCTCTCTAGGAAATATTCTAATTTCGCGGGAGTCGATATACTTTTTGAGAGTGAGAGCTTTTAGAGGGGAATGTGCGGTTGGGTTTTTTTTTTTGTGGGTTGCGGTGTGGTGCAATTATAGATGCAAGTTCAAATGTAATTAATATCTGGGTGAGAATTTATTATTTGCGAAAGAGAAAGGGAAACTGCTGTTTTGCGAAACTCGCTTCTTGATTAAAGTGGGTGTTGGGTTTCTTGTTTGTTTAAGGATTGGGTTTTGCTTGAGTGGATGGTTATTTCTGTAAAATAGTCGATGTTAGCTACTTTACGTTAATGTATTTATATGGTATATTTCTTCTCGTCTTATTCCACTGGATTATTTAATTACAACATTAGTTTAAATAGATAATCTATCTAATAGGCATCGTGGGAGGGTGTCCCAGGTTTAGTAGTACCTTTTTTTGTATGTATCATATAGCATAGTTCGTTAGAATCTAAATAATATCATATTGAGAAGATTATTCACATGATTGAGTCATAACATAACAATTCATATAAAATACGAAACCATTATAAATCTTATAGTATTGAATAATTTTTACTACAATTGCAGGAAAAATGTTTATACTAACTTATAAAGTTTACTGACTAGGATCGTAAATATCTAATCTATTACATTTTTATTAATAATAATTTAAATTTACTCAAAATTAATAGTCTAGTACGGTAAAATAAAGAGATACTCCTAACTTCAGCTACAAACTGCCATTAAAATCTAAGCAAAAAAACAAGCTTAAAAACTGAATATTTCCATCAGGTCAACCTGGCGGACGATCCGGAGCTCGGACAGCATCAGCAGCAACAGGAGGAGTCAGGCACCGTCCGAGGCGAACGCAGCAGCGGCAGTCGTCGAGCGCTCGACTCTATCATCGACCACCTGCGATCGGCCTTCAGAAGCAAGCTCCAGGACAATGGTGAGTGCGATCTTTAGAAAAACTGGCGGAGATAAGCGAGCTTATCGTCGCTTCATCGCTGACGAGCTATTTCCTGTGGGAGGGCAAGTCGCTGAATGAACCTTTACGTGGCTATCTCGAGCTTTGAGATCGTTTACCTGCCACCTGTGTTTTACGGTTAAATTAAATAGAATGTCACATGAAATGTCGACACTTTAAAACTCAAGCTTATCAAGTCTTAAAAAATTCAATGAGCAGGCATAAAATAATTGAATGTAACATTTTCTCTATAAACATTAACCTCTAATTTACGACAGTAACCCTCACAACCCAACCGATCGCCAGGCCCAATCTCCGCACAATCCTCAATCAAAATCGATTTTTCTTATCCAGACGCGGAAAGCAGCCCGCACACAAGCTCAGCAGCATCCTGTACACCCATCCTCCACACTGTATATACAGCCGTACTTAGTGAATGGGCGCGCGCGCGCGCGCTCGGTGCGGGGCGAGATCGTTACAGATACACGCACAGAGCTTGGGCCTCGTCCGGCGGCGATTGGATCGGTACCGCTGTTCTCGAGGCTGCTGCTCCTGCTCCCGCTGCTGCTGTACGGCTCTCTGCCTGTATATACATGTATACATCGCCCGCGGGCCAATATGCAGCAGCCTCTGCTCTCTCTCTCCTCTTCGCTTCTCCTGCGCTCCATAAATTCTCCCCGGGCACAATTATATGTGCGCGCAAGCGGCAGGGATATGAGGATTATTGTTATGGCCGGGGAGACTGACCTCGTGAGTGTATGGAGCTCAAGGCGGTGAGCTGATGTGCGTATGATTTTTTTTTGAAGGGGTTGCCTGGAGAGTGACTTTTTTAGAGGTGAATTTTGTTGCGGTGATGGCGATCGGCTGGGTCTGGACTAATAAGGCAGAGACAGATCATACTTTGAGATGGATTATATACCTAGGTCTATGCGCTTGTCGCAGCATCGCTTAGTCATTAGCGCTCGGTCGCGAATCGAATATACCCTGGCTTTCTCCTCACACACATCCGAGCGAGTAAAAATCATCCATTCCGCGAAGCAGATTCAAAATCAATTTTTTTCACCCTTCCGAGAAGCTCACTTACACATAGCCAACGTGCTCGATGTTTGTTATTACTCCGATTGCGATATATCGGCTCGAGCTCGGAATATCGCATCAATCGTGTCATACATACATGCATAAGGACTATAATTCAGATCTTGTAAGTCACAAATTGCAGCGAGAGCCGGCTGCAGAGCCACAGAAGCTACAATTACGCCAGCCTCTCTCTCCCGAGCTGCTACAAACTTGTTTTTCCAGAGAGAGCTGCTTATCCAGCCAGGATCGCTGCCGTCTTCATCCTTTTTGCCAGATATAACCAAAAATATCGCCTATCTTTTAATCCCACCTAAATAGAGCGACGAGTGCGCAGCTCTCTTTTTTACGCTTACTACAGCCTCGTTTTTCTGCGTTAATCTAGCAGCGGAATCTGCGGAGGCGATACGCGCTTTATAAGAATGCGTTTGCCACAATTTATAATGCAATTAGGAGCGGCTCGTCCGAGGATATAGAGTAGAGCTCGGATTTATGGCCGGGGCGAAAGGGAGAAGAGAGAGAGAGAGGGAGTTGCGTATGAGGAATGGGAGATAGCAGCTCTCCTCTTACACGTGTATATATACGCGCCGGGGAGCCAGTCGGTGGAAGGGGAGAATTGGCACTGGTCCGCAGCAGAGGAATGAGTTATACGGGGCGCACCGGTAGCTACCGATGCATTATTTATTGCGGGAGTTTCATTATATTTCTCGCTGCGGCTGAGATAGCCGGCTAGTCGAGCCACTTTCCGAATCGACTCTTTTCCGCAATATCGATGATCGACTCGCAGGGCTGGGTTAGGCCGAGGGAGAGAGGCTTTGATATATATCGGCTACCAGCAGCCAGGACTGAGGGGAGCTATCTGACTGCTTTATCGGCGCCTGTCTTCTTACTCTCTTTCATTCGGCTGCTTCCTGCGCGCGTTGGACTCGTCTTTTTCGCTCGAGAGAGAGAGAGAGGCTTGCAACCGGCTCTTCTCGAGAGCTGCTCTTCTCGGCTTCATCCTTTTCCTTTCAGAAGCGCGACAGCTATGAGGCGGTGGGACGGGCTGGGAGTATTGTTTGTGACGGAGGAGTAGTGAGTGTGTCATTGTATTTTGAGTTTTTTTTGGTTTTTGTGTGGGGTTTTTTTGGGAAATGGTGGGTTTTGGTGGGAGTGGGGTGTTTGCGTAATGGAGTGGTTTGTGAGGTTGAGCGATCAACGAGCTATTGTGTATTATTTTGAAAGATGTTGCTAATGATTTATACGTGGATGTTGCGGCAGAGTTTGTAATTTTAGAGGCAGTTTGTTCTCAATTAAACTTATTTCAATTGTCGAAATTAATGTAGGATGCGAAATTTCGAAGAAGTGTAAAGTTTCATAATCGTATGTATTAAGTAGTAATAGTCGGGCACAGCAAGCCGCGCAAGGTTTTCTTTTCGATCATTTAAATATTTTCCAACTCACAGCAATATTCCAGATAATCAGCAAATTTCAACTGAAATCCCTTCACCATCAGCCACCCATAAATCTCCCAACCAATCTCAAAACAATACCTCCAACAAAACACCCAAATCCCCAACGAAAAACCACGCAGCTTCATCACCCACCAACCCTGAACCTTCAACAACCTCTGCAATCTACTCCCAAGCCCAGCTCCTCCTCATAATCGTCCTCAGCGTCGTATAAAACGTCGACGCAGGCCCGCTTTGGACAGCTCTATCATTAGCCGCAATAATTCAGCCTCTCTTTACGATGCTAATGAGAAAGCAGCAGCTCGCGGCCAGGTGTTACATTTACAGCGGCTCCAATTTTTCCGGTAGCTGTCCTTCGCTGCCCGCGCATAAACTCGCCTTAAACGCAGCTCGCGCTCATTTTTCACCTTTAATATACACTGCGCGATCGGCCGCTTATTTCCATACCCGGATAGTTAACTAAAAGCCATGCGCTCGCGGATGAATGGAGCAAAGAGCTGTGTATCGTCCATTCGGAATCGAGTGCGGCTGCTGCACCCTCGCGTGCAGCCATGTATCGCGTTTATCAGCACTTGTGCCCCCGATCATTAGTCCCTGTCCCAGACTCCTCCTCTAGACACTAGCCTTCTCGCTTCCTTTAGTGTATGCGCAGCTCTTACAATGCAGCCGCGAAGATGACCTTTTCCTTAGGTTTGTTTAAAGCGCGGACAAGAGTCGGCTTGTCGCTGCTTAATAACGAGACATTAATTTTTCCCCGCTGCAAGTTGATCTCTTATTCGAGGCTCTCCGCGGGTGTGTATGCACACGCGCAAAGCCGGTGTATGTATAAATAATAGCCGGCACGATCCGGCGAGCTGTGAATGCTTTATCTCAGCGCGCTCGGTTCTCTCTGGTTTTTTTTTGCGCGATGCTTGGGCAAGAGCGCAGGCTCTTTTTTCGCGATCATAATTATCCGCGAGAACAAACGGGCCTCCGATATAAAAACGAGCCCTCGCTCGGCGCAACAATAAATCATTGTTTTGAAACGCGAGGTGTGGCTCTCTCTCTTTTTCTCGATTTTCCCGATCTCTCGGATCATCGTTTTGCAAGTATTCGCTAAAACGGAGAAATCCCTATACGTATAGGTAAGCTTTTCTCACGTCGATCCAGCCTCTCGTGCGCGCATTAAATGCATAATCGTGGCGAGTTGCACGGGGCTTTGCATAAATTCACCTCAGCTATCCCGAAAAAGAAGGAGTTTTTCCAGAGAGTCGGACACGTCGAATGACGGTTTAAATCACCCGCTCTCTCTCTCTCTGCTTTATCCGTCGCGGCCCGTCGAAAAATAAAGCCAGTCGTTTTTGTCGCCGGCGAGGTTTATGCCTCGGCGCGACATGAAATATAGCGTGTCGAATGATAATGCAAGATAGCTCGGCGCGCGACGAGCTCGCT
Organism: Eupelmus urozonus; assembly: GCA_900480035.1. Classification (NCBI taxonomy): domain Eukaryota; kingdom Metazoa; phylum Arthropoda; class Insecta; order Hymenoptera; family Eupelmidae; genus Eupelmus; species Eupelmus urozonus. Next base: position 7,160 of record UELX01001738.1, on the reverse strand, counting down.
AATATACATATATCTCGGCGCGGTACCGGAGCCATTCCGCGAGAGATTCACGTATCATTCGGCTGGGACACGCCCACGCTGAACTCGGGCCTGAGGAAACCCGTTGCCGATTTCGCGCTCAGCGGGTTTTGTATGTGTGCTGAGTGTGGACGAGGGTCTGAGATGTGGCTGCCGGTCTGCCTACGCGCTGTGGGAGATAGGTACACTTGCTGCGGGAGGGGTTTTAGTGTTTGCGAGGGGGTTGATGTGGAAAAATGGAGTAGTCGATGATGTAGATTTTAAAGTTTAATGGGACTTGGTGTTGGATGGTTGTAAGAGTTGAGTGAGTAGTGTAGTCAGCTTGTATATTCGTGTTGGATGCTTTTTGTTTTTCAGTTTTGAAAATTTTTATTTTTGACGTCTTACCGAGCTCGATAATATCTACTTGAATTACCAAAATTCACTTGGATATTATTCAATCGCTGTCGCAATCATTTGGATCATTAAAACTAAATTTTCATTTTTAATATTCGATCGAGGTGTAACATTAATTTTTATTTGGCTCCACTGAAACATATAAAATCTTAATAGCGTTGCTACAGATTCCTATCTACCATGCGTAGGCAATCCCGTTCCGAAGACATTAACCCGGCGGAACGACAGCCGGACCTTTTTCAAAATCCAAATTATTCCAGCTATTTATTAATTAACGTGAAAAATTAAGCAAGCCAGCTCCGATCCACGATCAGATAACCCAGCAGCCAAAACTCGCCTCAGCCACTATAAATGGTAACGCTCCATAAAGAACTCAAAAACACACGCATATACACAAACTACCTCGGATCTCCCCAACAATGTTTCAAAACCCGCCCGAAAACAAATCTCCGCAATCGCCGAGTCATACACAAAATTAACCACCCTCCAAAAAAATGCCCCGAGTAATTTACTACTCCCCGCAATCGCAAGCTGCGGGTGTCCCAGAGCAAAATTCCCCAAACTATGAATCTCGGGGATGATGCATAACCCAGCTCGGCTCCAGCCTCGTGGGTCCTCGTTAGCACGCGGCCAGTGTGATATTTCACGCGGATCTCCTCTTGGCTAGTGTCGCGCGGGGCTACTTATCTTAGGCATCGATCTCGCATCAAACGCACGGAGCCGCTTCCGCGCATAAATTTACGGCTGGATTCCGCGAGAGGTAGATAAGCGTGTTTTGGGGGAGGGAACAAATTATGAAAGAGGACCGAGTGGAGGGGGAGAGGGTTTTAAGAGTCGAGAGCAGCTGCGTGCCTGTAGAATCTCGGCCGAAAAGCGGCCCGGTTGAGGCGAACAATGCTATCTTAACGGGGATCTCAATGGGGGTTAATTAACACGAGGGCTGACATATCCGAGGCGAGATAGGCGCTAGCCACCGGCCGCCTCGTCTTTCTCCTCTCTCTCTGTGTGTACGTGTGGGCCCTACTCTGTTTTCTTGTTGCGCTTTTATGTGATTTTTTTTTTATCGGGCCGCGTTTTTGCCTGGGCCCGAGCGCGCGCACACGCCTTTTTGCTTCCGAGGGCTGGAGCGCGCCTATCGCTATCTTGATAATCGGCAATCGGCCGTTTAAGCAATTAACTAATTCAATTATTTCTTTTTTTTTGGGTGGGGTTTTTTTGGTTCGGAGCACGCCAATTGTTTTAGCGCGCTTTTAGAGCGGATGTTTTAAGGTTGAGCTTTTTTTGAGTTGAGTGTGATTTTTTGTAATGTTGTTTGTGTTATGTATTGTCATTTGGATTGAATTTGATATTTTGAGAAATTGTTGTTTTATTTAATAAATTTTTAAAGCGAATTCCAGTATCTTAATTCTTATAGCCTTATCATGCGATATATGTACAACAGTTTATTTTTTTGTCGAAATAGTAAGCTATTATAATAAATATTAAATAGTAAATAAATAATAAATATTATAATAAATATTAATAGTAATAGAAGTGTATATTATATTAAATAGTAGTTATTATAATAAAATAATAATATAATGCCAAACTTAAAAGTTCTTTTAAAATAAATGAATATATTTCTTAAAGATATGAATTTAAAATCTTATATTCGAAACATATACATATAAAACATTGTTTTACAATGACATTAATGACATTTGTCACTCGTTGAAATTAGTTACTGAAAGGCACTTAGCGATTAGCTCACTCATTTCTATTTACCAACCCAACCAATTTTTCCCACTTCACAAATGTAAACGATAATTAACATAGACTCATTCCTCCTTCTACCTCAAACCCACACTTCCACCTCACTTTTTCCATACCCTCGTCGTCTCTGCACGATCCAGCTCTCGTCGCTCCGCATAATTTATTTGTCGATCTCCCTCTCTCTGTAGTGCGTGCCTCGGCACGGTGAATGGAAAAGCAGCTCGCGAGAAAAAAAAGAGAGAGGCCGGCGTTTGCTCTCAATGGCTTGATTAATCTGCCCGGCGTTCATAATGCGCGCGATTAATTGCCAGCACGCGCTCGCCCTTATCGCGGCTGGTATAGCCGTTCGTGTACGTACGTATGTACTTCCTCGAGATAATGGGGCTTGGGGAGAGCGCGAGCTCATGTTAGCGCGAGTCGACAATAATTTTAATCTAGCGATTATCAATCGTCTCTTCGGAAATGCTTAACTGTACAAGCGCACAAAGTGCCCTGGGTACATAACAGTAACGCGCGCGCGCGCGCAAGCCGAGAGCAGCCGATTATTTTCTGCGCAACAGGATTTCGCGTGCGCTTTTGTTTTCTTTGGAGAGGTGGATTGTGAGCGGTGCGTGGAGGGATTAGAGGATTGCTCGGGATGGGTTGATGTTGATGAAGGGTTCGGATTCGAAAGCTTTGAATCATATTTTACATGTAGATTGGTATTTTATTTAATACAAAAATTGCAGCAAATTTTTTTTGGTTTATTTTTTATATTTTTTTTTAAAAGTTTAAAAACACTATAATTTTTAAATTATATGTTACCTTAACATTACATTTTACTCTATACTTATTGATTACTTTAAATTTTATTATTCATCTTGTAGAATCTAGACTTTACGGATGAATAAATATCAAATTATGAAAAAGATATCTGCTTGTTATGTTAATGGCTAGCTACATTACTGAAATTATTAAGATTAATCCTTTTTATCCAATAAAGATATGAAATATTTAGAAATCAAATATTATTTTTTTATTAATTTTACTATTTTTAAGTAAATGATATGCGGTATAGACTAAATTAATTATTTTCATAAAATGTTAGTAATGCAGGTAATCACTAACATAATAAATTAAATTATCCTTTTCTCGATTATTTTTTATTCATATTTAAAACCTGCACCTTACAAACTGATAATTGAAATTAAATTTAATTAATAAGTATTGGTTCAATGAAGTTAATGATACGCGGATTGGTCGAAGAAAATATAGTGTAGAATTTTTTTTTAAATCCTTCCATAGGACTGACTTTAGCATCTAAATTATCTAATAAGGTTACATAACTATTACAAAAAGTTCTAAATGATATTTTCTTCTTCTAGTATACGTATAGAAATCAGATTTTCTTTAAATTGTTAAAGAAAAGTACTCGTATTAAAAAGATAATCTACCTTAAAAATTGTTGACATAAAAATTGAAATTTAAAATTTTTATTTGGTTTAAATTTAAATAGTGGATATAGTATCTATCTTTTTGACTATTTAATAGTATACTATGCAACTTTTACGTAAAGTGGACTTCTTTCCATGACTAGCAACCGCCAAGAACAAGTGACCGCTATTGCTGGCCACGTACGTGTTGTATTCGATATTTCTTGCATGGGCGTACACAAAGGGTGTGCTTAAGTGAATTTTTTTGATGCATGGATAATTATTATATCGATATATAATAAGAAGACCATATAGAATAGTAGAGAAATAAACATTTCTTTTATTTCCGAGAATATGGGAAACTAAAAATAAGATAAATTATCCTAAGGAATTCTTATTTTTTGTTGTAAAATTAGCTCTTATTTAATATTACATATCCAGGTTTTTTCTATACCTTTTTCTGTTTACTATTTTTTCATTATTAATATATATTACTTAATATCAAGATTAATATCAGGAATCTAAAATAAATTTTTGTTATAAATTTATTGTTTATTAATGTTCAAAGATTATGTACATATTCATTTTTAAAAAATGTATAATATAATTTCATTTTTCAAATGACAGGTGCTTTATTTACGTGAGAAACTAGTTGGTGGCTGATATTCGAATATTTAGTAGAAATGCGTTCTTAAAATATATATATATATATAAGAAATTGTCAATATTTATGTTTTCATTAAACTTTAAATACGCGTACCAAAACAAAATCTAAATATAATATCAAAACATAAAAAAAGAAAAGAAAAGAAAACAAAGTCGCTTAAAGTACACGAGATTCCCTTGGTAGACAATGAAATGAAGCTCTCGGGCTACCGCTGTGCAGTTATAGCAGCGTGAGAGGCACACGACGAGGCATTCACGCGTTGAACTTCGACCGGCGACCTCTGCCACTTGACTTTCAACCTTCTATCTTCGTGCAGCGCTCCCCCCCGAGCTCGCGTACGCGCACGACTCTCTCTCGCAGCAGCGCGAGGCAAGCCGATCTTCAACCTTTGCCACTCGACTCTTGACTTTCGATCTTCAACCTTTGCCATCTCGACTCCTGACTTGTGATCTTCAACCTCTGGATGTGTGTGCCTCGGAGAGTTTTAAATTACTACGTTCGTGTTGGATTGTTTGTGAGTTGGGTGAGAGAAGAAAGTATGAGTGGATGGAGATGAGTTCAAGTCAATACTAAGAAAAAAATTTATTTAAAATGTATTTAATTCTACTACAAATATCTGGCTAATAGATAAATATATCTTAAACACCTTACATCAAAGAGATTATTGCTAAAAGTGGTATAGAAGATTTAGATTTTAATTATGTTTAGTTTCAAAGGACTTCAAGAAATTCATACTAGCTTTGATTATTACAAAAAATATACAATTTTACGTAAATTTTTATAAGTAAAAGTTAAGTAAAATAATAATAATAATATTCTGAATAATTACTATAGATATTTAATACAGTTTCAACGCAAGTTTTTTCTCTGAAGCAAATAAATATTGCATGTAAAGATATTGGTAAAAATTTCTAACAATGTTCTAGATAATTTTTAATAAGAAAAGTACATTAGTAGATATATTATAAAAATTATTTGGCAGTTAATAGATTGTATCTAATCTTTTGAATATGTTAAACAGAATCGTGCTGTTCTACTCTAAAGGTGAAGGCAATTAAGAGTTTCCTGAAAGTATAAATTAGAATTTTTATTGAACATACCAATTATGTAATGCATATGCACACGTTTAATTCTAGAAAGATACGAATATCCTTTTAAATTTATATTAACAATGAGTTATACAGATAACATATAATTCAAAATTGTATAGACGTTCGTACTTATAATTTTCAATACCTTAAACTATATGAATGCCGATTAAATCATAATACGTTGATCAAAATTTCCTACAATAAGTAAAACAAGTGCATTCTTTTACTTCAAAATGAAAACTAATTTAATTTTAGAACAAAAAACACGCATCCTTAATAAACAAAAACAAAGTCCACAAACAAACCAAATTCCTCCATCCTCAAAACCAGATCAATCCAATCCTCTTTCTAAACCCGCAGCATCCTACCACACCAACCAGCGCCTCGCTATCCCCAGCCTAGTGCTCGGCAAGTGTAAGGTCGAGGTCGTTATAACGGCGCTAATCTCCGCGGCGTTATCGGCCTCTCTCTCTCTCTCTCCGTAGCTAATATATCCCCGCGTGCGCAAAGTTTGTATAAAGGAAAAGGCTCGGCAGCAGCAGGGAGGGGCCAGCGCGCGCGGCAGCAAAAAGGAGGAAGCCGCGAGGCGAGCGCGCGGGCGCAAAGAAAGGAGAGCTTGAGCAACGGGAGCAAAAAGAGCTGAGAGAGAGAGAGAGAGGGAGGAGAAATGAGAGCGGAGTAGCCAGGGCAGAGAGCGGCTTCTCGACGGAGCGCGACGCAAGACAAATAGACGAGCGAACACGCGAGTCACCTGCGCGATCGTCTCTCGTCTAATTAACGCGCATAAAACGCGCCCTTCTAATTAACGGCCAGATTTATGGGCCGCTCGATATTCCGACAAGCTTTAAGGAATATCGAGCGAAATTATTATTTAAGCGTCGTTGCGTATGTATACCTGCGGGGTTCTGTGTGTGTATACCTGCACGCGCGACTGGCCCCCCGAAAAATTTGGCTTATCGAGATCTGCGAGAGAGAGAGTATCGGATTGCCGCGTGCGCACATCGCGTGCTTTACCACTACTCCGGCTGTGTGTGTACGTATAAGGGGAAAAAAAGGAAGAGAGGATCGAGAGCTGGAGCTGAGAGGTGTATTGTGGGTATATAAGACACATCGCTCGTCTTCTCGGAAATTTCGTGACCCGATAAGTTTCGTCAACCGCAGACAGGATGCACATGCGTGCAAGGGACTCTCTGCTTGAGTTTTTTTCTGCACGAGTCGAACGCGTGCGTTCGCTGTGGCTTTGCTTTTTGGATTTCGAGTTTTTCTATACTGTGTTATTACAGGAAATTTATTCTTGCTGTTTTCGAGCTTTTGGATCTTTGGAAGGATTTTGTAATATCGGTAATAATTTTGTGCTATTCCAGCGTAATAATCGCAAATGGCTTATTCACTCGGTGATTTCAATTCAGCGGCGGTGCATCTCTAAATTTTTCCAGCCAAATAAGTAATAAACGGCCGAAGGGCCAAAACAAGCCCGCAAAAATCTCGCTCTCGGCGGCAATTTAAATTCCCACAGTCTCGTGTGACACTGCGCGGGCCTTAAAGCCTCCTGCAAACCGGTTCGCTTCTTAAAACGTCAACACCGCGGCGGCGTAAAAAATCGGGCTTTCGGCTCGAAATATGACATGCTCGGAGAGTCGAGCCTCCATAACTTAGACATCGCTCCGGCTCTCTTTAATACCCCACCCCCTGATTTCGGCGGAATGACAAAGGAGAGCAGAAGAATATAAGGCGCGCATCGGCGGCTTGTCCTTTTGGCTCCCTCTCGGCGCGAGCGCACAGTAGCATTGTGTAGAACGCGAAGGTAGGGGGGGGGGGGGGGGG
>UELX01001737.1:0-39500 GCA_900480035.1 Eupelmus urozonus | reverse complement strand
TATATATAGGCAACTAATTTTTTAATTATTTATATTTTATATTTTCAGGTTTTAATAGTATCTGGTCCCCTTAAATTCTTTATTCTTTTTCTAGAGTTATTTGAGTAAGCTGTTAAACTATACCATAAATGCCATAGAAGAAGAACAAAGAATTTAAAAAACTCTAGAAAAATAATAAAGAATTTAATAACTATAATCTGCAATTTGCTCGATTAATCCCCATGCTACAGTAATTCATTTGAAGTGTATAAATTCAGTTTCTAATTTATTCTGTTTTATATTAAATAAATAAATCAGCGTAGAATCAAAAGCAGCATAAAAATTCACACTATCAAATCGTCATGAAAACCTAAAAAAAAAATCCCTCAAGGCGAAAAAGCTCAAGATACATCGCTCTTAATTATCCTTCCTTTTCCAACTGCATTCCGGCATGATCGCTCTCTATATATCCAGCTCACCACGGGAGGCGCATGCAGCGTCTTATACGCGTGAAAGAAATCTCGTAAAAAAAAGGCGCGTGCAAGCCTCCAGCGCCATATAACCGGCTAAAGCTCGGCAAGTATTTTACGATCTCGAACGCTGCGTGCGCTAGCCACCGCCATTTTTTTCATATATACATAAAGAAAGGAGTAGCGTCGGGTCGCTTAATCCAGGGAGGCTGCGCTCTTTCATTCGGACGTATAAAACTTTTCCACGGGTTCGATTATAAAAAAAAAAAAAAAGAAAGCTTGCGGACAATGCGGGCCGAGGTTATTTTCTCTTTTTTAAGCGATCGCGCGTTAAAAAAGTTTGTTTATTTTATGCCGGCCAAGCGCGGTTATTAAGGTCCCGATTCGAAACAGGCTTATGCAAATTGCTTATTATATGGGCGGTTTATTGCGTTAGTCGACGCGCGCACCGGGAAACCACTTTTAATTGGTGCACGCCTGCCCTAAGTCTTTGCTTCGTGTGTCTGCGTGGCTGGAGTAAAGCGCATTATGAAATTTTGATATAGTAGAGCGATGAAGAGTTGACTTATTTGCAAACGTTTTTTTTTTTTTCAATTCTCAAATAAGTTTTGATTGAGTGATTTATACTAGTACACATAAAATATTACTTTTATTAAAGAGCCAGAGAAAATATTTTTTCTGCTCGGTTAAAGATTATTATAAAGCTCTTATTAGAAATTTTATTAATTTGCAAAAATAACTGGGTGAATCCTCTCAAAGACTTACGATGCTCAGAAATTCGAAAGCTATTTAATAATACAGTACTTTATTAAATGCAGTATTGAAAAACAAAATCGATACCTTTGGAAGATCCATGAAAATACGCCAGAAATTGCCTCAAGAGCATGGCCCGTTTTCCATTCAATTTTATGAAATACCACTGAAAAATTTCCAAGGAACAAAGACGGTCCAGAGAGCGTGTAACCTATTCGAAGAATTTATTCTAAAACAACCTTCAATACAACATTTTCGTACGAAATAACTCGAACGCGCGCACGGCGTGCCTCATACAGCACCTTTAGAAGAAAAACTCGAAATACTCGGGGGAAGAAAGCGCAAGCATTTACATCGATCGAGCCGAGCGAAACAAGAGGAGCGAGAAAAACCAATCATTCGAGCGAATTATTCGCGGGCGGAAAAAAAGAACGAGAATGAGAGACACGCGAGAATCAAAGTGCGGTATGCGTGTACGCCTTACAGAGAGAGAGAAAGAGAGTTTGCGAGCGAGCTTTTCGATTTGCCGAACCCATTCAGCACTCGTCGCACAATGGACATTACTCATCGAACATTCATTGCTGGCCCTCATAGTTCTCCGCCCCTCTATTCTCTCGCGGGCGCAGGTAGTAGCCGCTGGACGTCCCAAAGGAACGAGCACAAAAAAAAATGAAAGGAGAAGTGCACGCATTCAGGCCGACGGGAGGGACCGGGGGGGTTGGTAGGTCCTTTTGTGTTGCGCGTAGGACGTACGGCAGAAGGGAAGGGTTTCCTTGGGAGCGGCCGATGTTTTTCCTCCCCTTTTTGCCACTTTCCTCACGGACACGACAATATCTCCTCGCGCGAGCACAACTCTCTCTCTCTCTCTCTCTCTCTCGCTTTCTCTCGCATTCTCTTCCCGACGACGACGCTTTCTCCTTAAGACTCTCGCTCGGTCGTCCCCCTACGGGCTCTTTGCTCCCTGCTGCTGCCTTAGCTTAGGCGGAAAGCACAATCAAAAGTTACCATGACTACAGGAGAAAGAGAGAGAAAGAGAGAGAGAGAGAGACCAGACGAGGCTAGAGCTTCAGCTCACCGACGTTCAACCGGTGGCCCCCAAGGCCATAACGATCCACTTCTCTCTCTCTCTCTCTCTCTCTCTCTCTCTCTCACACTCTCCTTAAGGATATATTCTTTGTGGACTGAAGGGGGAAGAGGACGAAAAAAATCGCTTTAAAGTCTTAAATGAGGTTACCATTATTAACCCCATTGAAAGTCGAGACAAAGTCAAGAATCGCGGAGGTCAGTATCAGGGACGCAAAATGATGAGACGGGGTTCTTTTATCAGAGGAATCAAAGTTTTGTGATTAAATTATTCGAGAAATTATTTTTGTGAAACAAAATATTAGCGACTGTAGACATGGTAGACTCCTTCAAGACAGCAGGTCGGTTTTGCTTATGTTCAGTCGTCATTTCCTCTCATGTATCACCAAGCCTTCTTACCCACGTCTTCGAGAAAAAGCCCGTGGCAGCGCGCTTGCGTCCGTCCAACTCGGCGCTCAAAGTTTGAAATTCCAATGCAGGAAGAATTTCTTCGAGAGGAGAAAAAGGTGCATCGCCATTACCATGTTATTACGCCGGGTAAACAGTTCAGGTATACTCGGCGAGCTCAAAGAAAAATTGCGCCTGCGTATGTATATAGCTATCTGGGTAGAGATATATTCTTGGGAATTTTATGTGCACACAGGCACGCACACAGGTACGCCTGGTGTATATAATAATGCCCCGAGTGCCTCGTCCCGAGTATATTGACCGGGACGCCCGTCGCTTTTTCTTCTCCCGAAGTCATACGAGCCGATCGATATTATCCTTTATTTTCCCTTGTTGCCTCTCCTTATTATCGTTCATACGACGACGGTCCTTGCAGCGAGGAAGCTACTGCTACAGCCGCCCCCATGACCCGCAGGCTCCTCTATGTATATGTACACACGCGGCTCAAACCGCCGCTCCTGCTTCTTCTTCTACTTCTTTATATTAAATAACTGGAAGGAGGTTTCGTAATTTTTGTTTATCGAAAAGATTATTGCTTTCGTTTATTCGACAGTGATTATTGTGGTTAGCAGATGCTATTTTTGCAAAATATACTACTGCGTGAAACTGAACGGTTTCAACGGGAAAGTTAATTGAAACATTCTTTGTCAAATATCAAAACAGGCAAAAAGTATATTCTTTAACTTGCGACTCGATTCTATAATATTGAAAGTGTCAAGTATATTACCGAAAGCCTCTCGGCGAAAGGACATTTTTAACGAATTTTTAATAGTGAAAAAAACGCCTAATTGAAGATAAAATCTGAAATGGTTCGATGCTCTTACAAAAAAAATGCGAAAAATATCAAAAAAAGATGGTTTACATTAGGGCACCATCTTCAAAAATGAGACAAGAGAAAACTAAATCCTTCAAAGTGTACGATAAAAAAAAGAGATGCCATAATTTACCGCGATAGTGAAGCGCACAATTCACGGAATTGTCTTCAAAGAAGCGGAAATCGCATTACAGACGGCCACGCGCATCACGCAGCGCGACGTACAAAAAAAAACGAATAAGCAGAAAGTTAAAAAAAAAAGACTCGCGGATGCACGCGCAGAAAGAGGAAAGAAGAAAGAAGCGAGGGGAAAAAGCGAAACCGCGAGTCAGCGTCCGACCACGTCAATCGGCCAAACGCTCACGCGAGCGTGCTTATTTTTTGCACGCTCGAGCGCAATTCCAATTTGCGTAATTCCCGGCTCGCGCGCGCAGGGGAGGTCAGGGGGGTAGCAAAAGGCAAAAGAGACTCCCGCGAGGCAAAAAACAGAGACAGGCGCTCTATGCAATAAAAAAAAAAAAGAGGAAAGGAGGAGAAAGAGAGAGAGAGGTCGAAACAGCCGACGGGGGTTCGGTTAGAACGCGGTACACTTGAGAGAGAAGGAGAGTCAAAGCATCAGGAGGAGTAAAAAATGTATTTGTCGTCCCAGTTTTGCCCGGCGGTGACACGCGTGGAGAAAAGCTCTTCGGCAAATCCGCGGTGCCCGCGCGAGCGCCGGATTAAAGCGGCTGCGTAAACGTTGACCTATATTAGAATCGCGGAGAGGCCGATATATAGCCCCCTTCTCGCGCCTACTCACCGAGTACAAAGCTCTTGAGCTTCCTCCTCCGTCGAGTCTTCGGCCCTTGGCTTTTTATTTTTCTTTTTTTCGCTAGAGAGCGAGGCCCGCTGAGGTTCGTGTATAAGCAGGCGCGCGCGCTCGCCTTTTCATAGCGCTATAATTACTTCCTCCCGCGAGAGCGAGAGAAATTCAAGAGCGCCGGCCGACGAGACGCTTCTGTTACTACTGCGTAAGCGAGCGGCCGCCAAGAGGACCTTTAAGCGGGGGCTCTTGTTTTTTCTATTTTCTCCACTTTCTTTTCCCCCTTTGCTTTGCGTGCGCTGGCTGGTTTGTTTGAGAGCTGTGATTTTTTAATATATTTCATTGACGTTTGCGTAAGGGTAGTTGTTTTGGAATATTTTTTTAAACAAGTTCTAGATACTCGCTTATACGTAATCTAATTTTTTATGTATATTGTGAGGGCTTATTTTGTGTAAACAAAAGTGTTAAGATTTTTTTACTTTACACTCTATGCTCAGAATAACATCATTATTTTTAAAAAGCTTAAATTCAATTAAACCAATTTTTATATTTTAAAATTACTTTGTCACTACGAGCGCGTACAACAATAATATTATTCAAATTCAATGTAACATAGAACTTGCAAAATTCACTAATTTATTCCATATATTACAATGAAGCTTTAGCAGCATCTCCAGCACCGTAAAAATTCTCAAATAACATAATAAAATCAAGGAAAGAACAGAATAAAAGCGAAAAAAAGTGCAAGTCTTATTCAAGAAAGAAACAAAAGACCGCGGTAAGCCGCCACACGTAGAAACCTAAATCGAAGTCCCGACGCCGAGGCAAAACTTTGCTCGTTCCATCCGCGAGGCCGGGTGCATTTTTTCGAAAAAAAAGCGCCAGGCGAAAGAGCAAAAAGAAGGGAAGAAAAAATGCCTAGCTTTCTCCCTTCGCATATACCATCGAGAATTCGAGTCTCGCCCGAGGAGGCGTGCTTGCAATTAGTTTCACCGACTGTGTGTGCGCTAGGTAGTAGCACTCGCTTGCCGAGAAAGAGAGAAAGAGCAGAGCAAGAGAAACAGCCGAGAAGAGAGAGAGAGAGAGAGAGAGAGAGAGAGAGCGGTTTCGAGTTCTTAGACCCGTAAATCCTTTAAGTGTCCTGACTCGCCCCAACCCTCCTTCCTCTCCTCTCTAGGAGCTAGCTCGACACGAGGAAGGGACGCTAAAGACGGACGAGGAGCAAAGTAAGCGAGCAACGCAAGCGAGACGGATATAACGAGAGAGAGAGAAGGAGGAAGGGAGAGAGAGAGAGAGAGAAGGATGGAGGGGAAGGCAAAAGATAAAGGGTGAAAAAGTAGGAAAAACTGCGATAAAAGGGATGGAGAGGGGACGAAATGAGAGGGAGAAAGTTTTAAAGTGATAGAGGAAGGAGGAGAGGAAGGTAAAATAGTGGAGGGGTAAGAAGATGGGTATATCGAGGTGGCTAGAAATAAGGGAATCGGGTTTCGCCGCTTTTAGAGAAGCTAAATAACGTTAGCCGGGGTGAGGAAGAAGGAAGAGATTTAGCAGGCAACGTATTGACATCGATCGATGTAATGTGATTTAAAAACATTTAATTTAACGAGCATAATTTCCTCTTACCGAATTTAGTAGAGCCAAGCACGCGATCAAATTTCTCCATATACTGTACAGCAAGGAAAAGATAAATAAGTAAAGCACAAAGCCCGTGAATGAGAAAGTAGAAAAATGAAGATACATTAATGAGGATAAGATTAATACATACAGCCGGTAAACTAAGAAAAAATGATGCAAAAATAGATTAAATTGCATAGCGGCGAGCGATAGAGAGTAAGCTGGTTCCGCTTCGAGAAGCAAAGAAAATGAGGAAAGAGAAAGAAAAAAGCTCTTATGGTGCTCACAGAAACGAAGGTAAGAGATATACACGCATAGAAAGCAAGAGAGAGAGAGAGAGAGAGAGCAAGAAATAGCCGAGGTTAACGACGTAGGATTTCGGGTATAACGAACAAGCAATAAGCAAGCCGGCGCAGAGCTATATTTCGTATAGTCCGCTTTCTAGGAGGAAGAACCCAATCTCGGCCCGCACTTTCGCCCGTACACACGTACACAGGCCAAACGACGCGCACTCTGGTACTAAATTAAATCATACTTATCGTGGCTACAAAATGAGGAAAAAACGAGTGGAAGAATTTCTGCGGCATACGCTAGTCTAATGAATCGGTCGTTAACCGTGAAACAATCTTCGTGAAATTAATTGCGTAAAAAAAATGAGACAAAAAGAGATGACAATGATCGATTTCGTTGCACGGACCAAGCCTCAGTCCAGCGTTTTCATTCTAAGAATAAAAAACTGAACGGCTTCTATACACTCTGCCTCGTTGATCGTCGCGCTGATGTATACGAAATAGAAAAAATAGAGAGGAAGAATAGCAAAAAGAGCGGCTCTGTGGCAGGGGTCGGAGAGAGGAAATATTTTGGTTCGCGCGCTCGCGGGGGAGAAAGGCTGCACATAAGCGGCCGTTATTTCGGGACTAGAGCGATGATAAAAGCCCGATAAGCCGCTTTACATTGTGAACGAGCTCGACTCTCTCTCTCTCTCGCTCGACCCTCCCCCCTTCACTCTCTGCGGTCCTCTCTCAAAAGGTTCGCTCTCTTTGTCCCTATGCCGAAATTCCTGCTTTATACGCACGCCCGGATCCACTTGCGCTCGGCACTGCATTTATAATGCGCTATTGAAAAAGTTAAACAACTTTTGAATTTTAGATGAGCGCGCTCGTGCCTTTTTTTTCGTCAATTTAATTTATCTATTATCCCTTTATAAATTCCGTGTGTTATCTGGCTATCGCAAAAGCTGCGATACATCAGTGACGTCATGACGCTGCGCTCTCATCCCCTGGGGTAATAGTATTCAAAAAATCAGAAATTTAATCCCGCCGGTTGGTCGGCCCACAAAAGGAATCAAATCAGCGAGCGAGCCTTGTTCAAAACAATCCAAGCCAAAAGAATACCGCAGGCACAAAAAGCCCGCGCGCTCCTAAATTTTAAAATCTGTCCGTTATATACGCATCGGACGCGCGTTTTGTGCCTCTCGTTCTGCCTTCACAACAAGACAATTCGCTGCTTCGTCTATGCCAACACTCATGAAAATCGCGCTCGAGCTTGTGCCTACCACCCCCCGCCCTCCCTGACCGTCCCCGCGCATACATAACGCATGCACTCGCGGGGTGAGAGCGCGGCCGCGCGCGCTTTATACATTATTCAATTTCAAGCGGCGAGCTCGTTGTTCGCGTTCTTCCTATATACGTTTCGTCCGCTTTTCATCCGGCCGTTCTGAAACGCACCGGGATAAATCGGACCGCAACCCGATCGCCCACGATCTCTCTCTCTCTCTCTCTCTCTCTCTCTCTCTCTCTTTCTCATTATATTTGCAAGCTCTAGCGATAGGATAATATTTTTCCAACTATATTAAGGCTCGTGTAGAGAAAAAAAAGGGATAATAGAGAGAAAAAGAAAAAGTGAAAGAGAATGAGAGAGAGACTGCTCGATGATATCGCTCGAGGGGCCTAAGCGGGAAATTTGACTTCGTTAAGTTTGCAAAGTCAGGCCTGCGTGAATCGCGTGAAACGCAGGCTAAAAGACGGATATGAAAGCACACTCGACCGTGAAATTTTCCCGGCTTTAGCCAGAGAGGCAGAGAGAAGTGATGCCGGCCGTGCGTAACGTCGATATTTTCGAAAAAGCATCATTAATGCATCGCACGTACTTTTGGTTATATGATCCCTGGCTAAACTCTGTTGGTGCGCGCTTATGCGAGTTCGTTCCATGAACGCCGCTTTATTGCTGGCGCTGTGTGTATATAGAGTTGGCAAGAGAAAATTAAGCATAGCTGGGATATAATGATTCTGTAATGTACTCGATTCGTTACTTTTTCAAAAAATGAAAATAAAATGAAAATTGAAAGAGCCTTGTTAGCATTGGAAAATTAAATCGGGGTACGGAATAACCGAATATGCTCGCAATAAATATTTTTATACAAATATACTTAATAAGATATTTCATCCCTTATGAAAATAAATTGCTAATTTAATAAATACAATTACTATATTTATCTATTATTATTCTAACTTCTTATATTTTTAGGATGTAAAATTCTTGACAAACTAAAAGTAAACTATTGTTTTAAATTTCGTACTATAGAATAGTAGATTAATTGCTAGTAAACTACCGAAAAACTATTGGTATCTATTGAAAAACTACTAGAGAACTACTAGCTCAAATTTTGAACTGCAGAATGCATGATAAATTACTAGTAAATTATTGACAGATTAGTGACATAAATTTGAAGATGTAGAACTGTTGAAAATTTAATGTTGAACTTTTCATAACTTTACTAAGGCAAAGCTTTGCAAAATCCACAAATCTACAATGACAAAAACCAGAAAGTTTTTATTTACATAATCCTTAGACAAATCGGTTAACAAATATTCTAAAGTGCAACTGAGCACAAGTAGGAATCAGTATAAAATCAACATTAATGAATTTATTTGAAAATAAAATGTAGATTTGAATTCAAAATGATAATTTAGGTAATGAGAGAGAAATCAACTTGTTCAGGGATAAACCTTGACAGATCGCAAAATGAATTTTCACAGATATAGAAATCGCAAAATACTAAATGTGATACCTCTATACAGACTGCAAAAATTCATTTTGAGGCCTTGGGACAAAAAGAAACAGAATATGTTACTGCAGACGCATATGTATCATTCTCACTCGTACAACTTTGGTGTGTCCTGGCTACGCTCGATCTTAAAACTAGCACTCGCCAAGAATGATACATTTTGCGACCTTGGTACATAATGTACTATTTTTGCTTTATACTCACAGACATAGTCAGAGTTTTTTCTCTAAAAACTGGAGAATCTCCTTTTTAACAGAGCTAAACTTCTTGATGATGTTATAAGAAAAAAGAGTTTCTCCGATTTTTTAAGGATTTTTTCTTCTTCACATATCAACAGAATTTTAACAAAATATTTTTTTCAAAATGTAGATATTATTAATGATTTCGCTTATTTATTAAGTAGAGTAGTAGAATAGCTTACAACACAAACCATAAATGAAAATCATATCCTCCAATCTAATTCGATCACCCAGACGAGCCCAAGAATTCACCAACAATTACACAAGCCCACCTCCCCCTACCTCCATCCCAGCATAAAAAAAGCGCCAGCCTCGCAGCCGTATATTTCCTTTTCCCCAGGAAAAACCGCAAAAAGCCCGCAGCATCAATTACTCACGAGAGCTGATCGCGCAGCAAGTCGGCTGCGGCGGCGGCGGCGGCGCGTGCGAGAGAGGGCAGCGACCTCTCAGCGAGCTTTCGCGCGCACGCATAAACAGCGCGCGTGTATACGCACCTCTCTGACGTTATCGACGCGAGATACCATCACCCGGCTACTCTCTCTCTCTCTTGCGCGCGCGCGCGCGAGATAAAGCAGAAATCATCGCGGAAAAGAGCGAGCCGAGTACACTCGATTTCACTTAATTTACGGATAGCCTAGAGGCCCAATCGAAGAGGGACGACGCACGAAACCGGCATTAATCGGGCCACGCTCGCCGCACAAGCCAACAAAGTCCGAGCGAGTCCGGCCGCTCCTTTTTCAGCCGATCCCTTTATCTATCTTTCTCTCTTTTACTTTATCTTCGCGCCGGTATCGTGCGCCGGGAAAAGCCCGTTCGTTAACGAGGCGTCGTCGCTCATTCCCTCCCCTGCGCCGGCTCTCCCTCTTCGGTTTGCTCTTCCGCCGGCTGCTTTTCTAGCGGTCCACCTATTATCGTTACCTGCGCCTTTCTCTCTCTCTCTCTCTCTCTCTCTCTCTTTGCTCTTTGGATGGAGCTCTCGGTGCGGTCTCGTTTTGGTCGGGCCTCGGATGTTGCTGGAGGCCGCAGAATCGTTTGCGCGGGCTTGAAGAAGTCGAAACGGGAGGCTGGAGAGAGAGAGCAAGAGTTGGTTATAAAAGGTAAAGGGAAAATTATTCGCACGTTTTGTAATTGTTGATGTACCCTGCGGGTTCTCTAAATTTAAAAGAAAGTAAAGTATATGTTGGTTCGAGTATTCTTAGGCACAAGCTTTCGCTAAATTCAATTGAGAAATTCTTAGAATAATAAAATCATAAAGAAGAATTCAACATCCGAACACTTCATTAGCAAGAGCTAATCCAAAGGGCGCAATAATCCGGAAATCGGAGGATAACCAGGCGCAGCCTTTAAAAGCACAAAAAGCCTGACGCGACAATAAAGATCGCTCTGGGCTCCAGGCTCAAGGGCAATTTGATTCGCGTAGCCGCAACCAGCCTGCTAGCCATAATATACGGGACTTCGAAATCCGGAAGGGGCGTCGCAGCGCTCGCGCGACGGTAAATCCCGGGGCGGCGCGTGTGTCACGGCCGGCCGCCTGTGTCCCTCGTCTTTCCGCTTTGTAGCTGCCGTATATATTTTTCAGACTGAGAGAGGGAGAAAGCTCGTTTTATACTATGCATGGACTGTGAGTGTATGCTACTCACCGTACTTGCCATAAAGCGGACCCGCACACTGCTGCTGCTGCTAGTGCTTCTCGTGGAGGCTGCTGCTGCTGCGCGACGCTGGCCATCGGTCGTCGCTCGCGGCTTTTTAGGCGCTCACATTCTGAAATGATGGAGGTAGATTTTAGATTTGTTGAGTGGGATTTTTGTTTGAGGTTTGAGGAAGGATTGGGATAGTGACAGGTGTACTTTTGCTAAGGAAATGTCTGGAAGAAGATCATTCGAGAAGCATAATTAATAAAAAACTAGATTAAAACAAATTTATGGTGTTTGAATATAAGATCATTTGATTATAGTCTACCTTAAAGAGTATCACACATCCTAGAATTGAAAATTGAGTAGGTTATAATCACGACATTACTAGTCAACGCAATTAATATTACTTCACTAATTAATTTTTGAAGCTTAATTCTTTATATATAGGTATAACAAATTTTTAGTATATTTTTATACAAATTTTTATAAATTAAGAAACAACAATAGAGATATCTCGATTACAAAAGGCTGTAAAAAAGCCTTAAACTTCAACTGCCCGACTGCATCCAAAAAGCGCAGGCGACAATTTAATCTTCACTCAGATCCCCTAATTGTAATTTCGGCCAGTCCCTCCCACGCATATATATAGGACATATAAAAGGACGATAAAAGTCACCGCAACGCCGACGGAGACAGATGCGAGTGCAGAGCGAAGAGCAGCTTCATTGTTTCGAGTAGCCGATATCTCGCTGACTAATTGAAGGGAAATTCGCTGTGTTCGTAATTGCCCGCTGCGCCCACGAGCGGCCGCAATGCCGCCATAGTCGCTTTTAATTTGAGGCTATATCTGGCTGAAGCGGGGAAAAAAGCGGTAAAAAAAAGAACATTCGCTGCGCTATTTACAACGCCCTTCATTTCAACGCGGCGTGTACGCTAGCAGAAAAGAATACGGGGACGATTTCCTATAATGAATGGTAATGCTCTTTATTGTAATTTAGAAATTTCATGACAATAAAAAGTTTAACTTTTGTCCTTTTATCATAGATAATTATCCTATGAAATTCGCTAAAATTAAAATTCATCTATCCAAACAATCTGTAAATAGATTTCTCTTGGTCCTTCCGATTCCTTATTCCGCTCATTCCGTTTTATAATCATACACGCATAACAGCGACCGCCTCAAGTCACGAATTTTTAGCTCGCACAACTGCACGGGAGAGTAATTAAAAGAGGCAGCGTCTCTCCTTCCCGGCCGTTCGCGTTGACGCGACAATAAAACGCGACCGCATAACAACCTCCCCTTGCCAGCCCTCTTTACGGCGTTTTCGGTGAGACGAACACTGACGCACACATACGCACACACGCACACACACTCACGTGCACACCTTCCTCCGTTATTATCTAGCGCAGTCATATAAGCGAGTACCCGCGCACGTCGCAGGCCGTTAGCCGCTCGCGCTCGATTACCCTTTCTCCCCCCCCCCTCCTCTCTCTTGCAATTGGGAGAGTCTTATATGTGTATACGAACAGTTACACGCAGTACGAGAGGAGAAAGCCCGAAACAGTCCTGCCGCGGGGCCGTATAAAGACGCCACGTATAGGTGCACACTGCAGCATTTCTTCTTTTTTGTTTTTTCATATTTCTTTTTTTTTTTTTTTTTGTATGCGTCGACGTTCTCTTTTTCGCGTGTGCGTGCACAGGAGAGGACCTAAATAGGTAATTACCGGCGCAAAACGCCCGTGCAAACTCTTTACTTTTACAAGCGCGTGCCCGCGCGCGTGTAAACGCACGAAAGTCGACGGCAAGTGTAGTTTATTCAGCGAGTCGCGGCCTTTGCCGCGGCCCGCCCTTCCCGCGTTTTCACGTAGACTGAGCTGAATTTTTTATGAAAGAGATGCCGGAGGGCTACTCTTTTTGGGATTGGAGGTGGACGTGGACGATGGTGAATTCGTTAGCGGAATGATTGACTGATTTCGCTGTCTTGTTGTGGATTATTTATGCCTCAGTAGGCGTGATTGGTCTGATTAGAATTATTAGAACTTCAATTATTACAGAATTTGAATTACACTATACTATAATTTCAAATGATTTTATTTAAAATTCTTGATATTCTATACAATTTGCGTACATTACTAAGAAACCTTTTATATGCACAAGCTAGGAAATAATACATTTAATAGTAATACGAGAATCAATTTACCGCACATAAATCAGATACTATTTTTTTTAAATAATTTATACGATATTTGAGTTCTAGTATAAGTTTACCCAACGCGATATAGCCTATTCTGATCGTTGCGAACGAAATTCTAGCATGTTTAGACCATGAAAATTTTGGTCAATCTATTCACGGTACAAAAATTGTTTATGCTAGTACGTGAATATAATATTTCACACATTATGAAAAAATTTGAGTAATCGATATTTAACTATTTAAATAAAATCGTAAGCAACTAGAGCCTATACAGTTTACACTTTCTTGCGATATATGGCGTATAGTACTTCGCTGGCAACTCGTTCACGATGATCACTACTTGTTTGTAAATTATTGCATAATATAATATTTACCACACATTAACAAATAAAGCAAATAATATAAGACTAGTATTTTGAAAATTTTACTGTAACAAACAACCAGCAGCTAAAGCTCTCCCTGCAACGATAGAAGCTTCTAAGCAACGGTATCGATTCCGCAGCTCTCGTTTTTTCTTCTAATAGTCGCAGAAGATAGAAAGGAAAGGAAACGGTCGGTCGGCTTAGAAAAGCAAAACAAAAGCACACGCTCAAGAAGGAAAACAATAGCGGGCACAGAATCGCAGCATCCGAGAGATAGCTAGAGTTGGAGGGGAAGAGCCATAAAAAAAGTGCAGCCTCGTGCGCTGCGTAATGTCAATTTCGTCATTCGTTATAACGCATCCCTGCTATTTCACCGTCCAAATATACGTACACTCACGCTCTCGACTATTTCGCGGCTGTATCCTCGTTTCCTTTTTTTTATGGCTTACGCTGTTTTTTTCCGTAATTTTACGATTGACTCTCGTATTTTTTTTTATACTATCTCTGTATGTACGTACATCGACACGAGCATATAATTTACTCAGAGTGGAGTTACGAGCTTTTTACAAGTTTATTTTGTAACCTTTAACACTCACGGAAAGAATTTTGACGTGGCCTCTCTTCTATTTGGCTCAAGCGCTATTTAAATATGCTGAAATCAAACACAAAAATTGTGAGCCTCTAAATAGAAACCCCCTTTAGCTTGAAAATAAAACTTAATCCAAAAAATTATTATAACAACGCCTGTAGACAATTCACCATTTTGTGGACAAAATATAATGAATTTTCTGTCCAGGGGCCTGGTTCTCTTATATATTCCATTCAAAAATCTGTTACTGACAACGGTTTATGACCAGCTTATACGAAGAATTGTAGCCATTGTCTCTTTGTGGAAAATTAACCATCAGTTGCCCAAAATATCCTAAATTTTCTGTTCAGTGAAATTATGATGAAAAAAGAACAATTAATAATTGAAATGTGCACATATCTTTTGAAAATTATCTTTTCTCTATTGAGGCTATAACTGTTGAAGATGAATTAAGATATTATCAGTGATAATTAGATCTTATATTTTACAAAACTAATAAAGATATCTAAAAATCACATAATATTAATAAGAACTCTTACAATCATGAATAATTTTATTTTTATCTAAAAGTAGCTGAAATAATGATCAATTGATAATGTTAACCAAATTCTAAACATATTATAGAGAATTCAAGTATATTTTCGTAAAACATCTGGGCAAATTATAGTAAAATATCTGAATACTGCTTAGTAAATTGGATAGAAATTATGGCCAAATTTCTACTAGGGAAAATCGCGAAAAAATAAAAAGGGAAACATGCGATTTATCTATATAATAAGACAAACAACAGTACTATTCGATTTACATCATTATCCACTTAGCATGGCAAAATAAGAATCAGCAACATTCGATACATTTTATATGTTGCCAACACATACTCTTTTTAGAATAAGTACAGTGTGTAACGGGAGAGGAAATTGCTTTTTGAAACTCTGATGATGTTTAAGCATTACTGGAAGTCGAGAGTGCCAAAGACTAGAAAAGTCAAGGTTTCCTCCATTGTTGCAAAATATAATATTTACGAATTTTACGTTATATAAACAATCACGCAATATTAAGCCTTGAAAAGGGTTACTCTCATGCAATCGAAACCTCGACTAATAAATTATACTTTTAACAACTATGTAAGCTAATGTCATTACCGATTTAATGATCTAAGCTAACAAAACAACGACTTTTCTAAAATCCAAAACAAGCAGTAATATTCTAAATGTTCAGAGAAAAATAATTAAGTTACAGAAAATAAAAAAACTTGAATTAAAAAAAAATAAATAAAAAGAAAATGTACTTATTCTATAATTTACAATATAAATAGCTTCCCAAAACAACTGCCTATTTTTTGCAAAATCAAGTTTCCGCACTTCTTGAGGGAGTTAAAGGTCCCACATTCATATAAAATTCATACAGTTACTGGAAAGCTAATTAGAGATATCGCAGCAGAGCTTAGCGAATAAGCCCAATTTTGAACAATCATTTTGCGAACTTTTCTGATAAATTCATATAACTTTAACTGCTTCTACTTATACATATCTAAATTCTTTTCTTCGGTCTTGGTTACAAGTTTGAATAAAAAATCGTTAATTTCACGAAATCACCAAAAATGGACTTATCTTACAATTTTGTTATATTTATAGCAAATGCATTATGATAACCAGAGTAAAAGATAAGCTCCTAATCCAGTTCCTCAGGGTTTAGTACAACTTAGATTCACGAAATAATAAAGAAAAAAGTATATTTTAAAATTATGTTCATAGTTATATTTGTATTTAGCATCATAATGAATTAGTTGAGCGTAAGGACTAAAACAATTATCTTGGAAATTTACGGATATAATAATTCTTTTCAACAAATGTATCTAAATTAAAATATAACTTTAATATTTGAAAAAAGAGTATAATTCTTAATCATATTGTTTATTAACTTTTTTGTATACTTTTGTTACATATAGTTTATAATTAAATAGTTAAAGTCCCTGTTGAAGTGTTTTGACCCATTTATTATAATTTTTCTCAAAATACCGTTATGCGAGTTATTCGAGCCAAGACGCTCAATTAATATATCAAATTACTCGTACTTTTCGCAAACTGACCAAGCAGACCGCATCGGCCCTACAACTTATTAACCCAAAATAATTTGGCCTGCATTCAGCAGGCTCTCGACTAAAGCCCTTCGAAACCCTCTCGCGCAAACGTCATGGATTCCCTCGCAAACTACGCGAGCCCCTCTCAAACTAGCCCCCATTCTTGAAGGAGTTGGCCGCGCGCATATCTCGGCCGCAGCCAACTTCGAGGCGCGCTTGATACCTTGAAGCCCCGGTCAATCAAACTTTGGCCTCCAGCCGGTAATCCCTAATATATATCGCGCACCTTCGAGAGCCGATTTCCGACTGCTGCCGACGTCGTCGATGCTGCAGCGGGAGGGCCGGAGGAAAAATCGAGGGGGCGCGCAGCCTGCGACTGACGCTGCCGCGCTGCGCTGGAAAAAGTATCGGCAGCGCGCCCGGAAGTCGCAACGTGCGCCGAATGCGAGCTGAGCTAATTGATCGGATTCCGGCAATTCGTTACGTTCCGCCCGTGAGCCGAAGCGTCGAGCGGGAATTTCGCGCAGAGGAAATACTTACGAGGACGGAAATTTAATGAGTGAATTTCGCCGTGACTTATGGGATTACCAGAACTTTTCTGGCCGGCAACGAATTGTTTTCTAAAATCAATATTTTTTCAAGTTTCTTTACCTACGAGAATTCCGCGCTTGCTGTTTGACAGCGTCGAAGCGTGAAATAAAAAATTATACGAGTACCACGGATTTCCGGGAATATTCGAATACTCGAAAAAATGCAGGTGCTTTAGAAGCAGAAGTGAATCTCGTCGCGAAAGAAATTCACCGTCGTCGGCGCGTCGCGGTGTCAACAAGCCGACGAGAGCTTCGCCGCGTCGCGAGCTGAAAAATAAACACGACGAGTGCACCTACTCAAAAGGCAACTGCGCTCTCGTTGTATAATGCGAACGACATTCGCGCCTCTTCAATTAAAGCCACGGCAAAACGTCAGGTCGTTAATGCAGCAAATTACCCACATCGAGCGAGAAGAAGCCATGCCAATTGCACCAGTCGTCACTTTCGCTCGCTCAAAAGAGCCTGACACTTTAAGTACAATATTTGCAATTCCGGAGGATTTCCGCGTGGTTTCTTGATTTGGTACTGAAAATTTGTCAGGGAGTTTAATGTGACGAGGAATGTTTTTAGTGAGAAATTGTATTGCTAGTAGATTGCTTTTTGATATTTGACGCCAAATATGTAAGTACACTGATTTTGACTTTTTATAAATTTTTAAAGAACTTATTTTGAAATTTGGAAGTTTATTTTGTTTTGTGTTTTTGATTAAGTATTACATGAGTGCTTTAATAAACAGAAATCGCTGTTAACTGTTTTAGCAGAATGTTTTATTAAAAACAAACGGCTCATTAGTATTGTTCATTATTATCTTATTATCAAAGTGTATTTCCAGCTTTATATAAAAATCATTCAAATTTGTTTTCCATATTAAGAATGAATAGCCTTCTATATAGTTTCGTGTAAAAACAATATGATTTAGCAAAAGAATGCTAAAATAAAATAGCGCTGAAATTTCCTTAAATAATAAATAAATCAAGAAAATGAAAATAGATCTAATGTAGAATTCAAATTGTCCATTAGAAATCCCAGGAAAGCTCGAAATAATATTCCCGTTCATTTAGATCGAGAAAATACCTTCATCAAGCCACTTCATATTCAGCCTCGAAATCCTAATGGCCATCCTCGCGCGACTTATTCTCGGCGGCGTTAACATCCGAAAGCTCGATTATAACCGCTCTCCATCCCAGAGAAGACTGCAGCCTTACCTAACGTGCAAGCGAGAATTCTCACTCTCCTCATCTTGCCCCTCGAGAGAGAGAGAGAGAGAGAGAGGGAGAGAGCTTCGCCGCGCGCGCTCTCTCAGGCCTCCAGAGATCTAATTGGCAATTTCCAAGGTCCCCTTCTCTCCACCCCCCGCAAGGTCGCCGGCACTCTCACAATAGCCGGCTCTCTCGCTCTCCTAACGTCCACTATGCGCCCTTTATCTACTCTCCTCCCTCGACGGAGCATCAGCATTCGGCGGCACATGCATATGCAAATTTATTCGAGAGAGAGAGAGAGAGAGAGCGAGAGAGACGCATTAGTATGTGTCCTCTCTCCAGCCTGTATCAAACACTCCCTCGGCATCCATATACCTTTACGGCGCCGCCACCGCCGCGAACTGGCCGCGCGGCGGAGAGGGTCATAAATTAAATGATGTAAATGCCGTGTCCACCCCCCGCCGGTGCTCGCACGGCAAACAAGCCAGATCTCCCTCCCCCTTCTCTCCCACTCACTCTCACTCCGGCTTTTCGCTCTCCCCTGCGCGCAGCTCAGCTGCAGCGTGCGTTCGGTATATGTATATACGCCGGCTAACTGATTATAATTATCGGAGAACGAGCGCGATTGCACGTGGAGGAAACGAGTGGCCGAGAAAATAAGCCGATGGAACGATTTTACGATTGATGGGGGAAAAAGTTCCGACGTTCAGAGTGACGGCTGTTTTGGTACGGAAAAGTCAGCTTTTTCGAGTTTGACTGCGCTTGAAATACGACAGTTGGGGGCTTTGTCGCTCCGCGCTCAGTCTTAATGCTCACTTTCATTTGAAGGGCTTTCGTTTTCCTTTTACTTTGTCATCCAACTTGCCGTTTAACAATAAATTCCAACAAAGGAACTTTTACATCCAGCCACGACACGCTGCTCCATCGGCTACAAAAATCAATCGATTCAAATCCTCGCAGTCCTGCCTCCCCCTCTCTCCGCTCGTAAAAACATTTCCCAAATCAGATACAGGAAAAAGGGCAGGCTTCGCCGCGTAAAAACGAAATTGAAGCATAGCCTCCTCGCTGAGGGCTCGGCTGTGCAATCAAGTGTTCCTCTCCCCAATCTCGCGGTGTTTAAAATCCAGTGCGGCGCGCGAGCGCCCGGCAATATACGGAACTTAGTTCGCGGGAAGCTCTTTCGATACAATTTCGTGCGCCATTTTATACGAGCGAGTTTAAATTCCTATTCGGAGTTGCGGGGGTAGTTTTGTTTTCAATTTGGGAACGGGGCCAGATCCTCAGCCGCGCGCACAATATCAAATCTTCGTTTACGGACTCTGGAGTTTCAAGTGACGGAATAATCCGGGAGCCAGTTTTGCCCGTTGTAAGTCATCCAGCTGTTATTTCTGGCTTTGTTTATTGATATCTTTGTTGAATTATACTTCCAATCAAATCATATAATATTTTTTTTGCTAAAATTCAATATCAAAGTCATTCATAGCATTATATATAAAAAAAAACTATTAGAAACGATGACATTTTTGGCTAACTTTGTACTTTAAAGCAACTCTCTTTAAACTCATAGAGTGCTACTTATGACTTTTGCAGTAATACCTTATAGATTTGAGAAAAACAAAATCAAAAACGTCATTGTCTTGCATTAAATTTTCAAACAATATAATGATGGTACGCACCAACAGCCTGCAGAACATAGAGGAGCAGCTCCCTAAAACAGCATTCTGGAACTCAATGTTACAGCTGGTACTCGCTGATGCATCTCGCACCAACAGTCGGAGAAACATAGTGCAGCAGATCCCAGGATCAGCGTCCTGGTACACGCTGAGATAACTTGCAGGACCAGCTTGCAGATATACGCTGGTGTAGCTCACAGGAAAGACGTGCTATTCCCCGTTGATGCATCTCGATGGTACATTTCCTATCTATCGTGATCCGAGGCTACAATCATTTTTGAATGTAATTAGTTTTTTATTTAACTTTTTTTGTTTATTATAATTATCCTAATTTAAATCCAAGAAAACATCAATTATTTGCTTCTTAGACTATCTAAAATATAAATTAGAAACTTTATTTTGATTTTCAGACCATCAAGCCATTTAATTTTGCTATTCCTTTTTATTTTAAGAGTTGCACTTATACATTACTGATTTCTTGAATTGAAATCAGATACGTCATCCATATGCAAAGAATCTGATATAATAATAATATACTCCTTCTAGCTATATACTTCCAATCAAATCATAGAATATTTTTTTAGCTAAAATTCTATACCTAATCCATTCATAACCTTATATAAAAAAGAAAAAAAAAATTAGATACTATTAAAGATTGTTCTACTACTATTAGGAGGTTGACATTTTCGGCTAACTTTGTACTTTAAAGCAACTATCTTTAAACTCATAGATTGCTACTTATGACATTTGCAATTATACTTTATAGATTTCAGAAAAACGAAATCACAAACGTCATTGTCTCGCATTCAATTTTTAAACAATATAATGTAAATGTTGATGGTATCTGTTTCCGTGTAATGTCAACCACTGGCGATGAAGAAGGCGGTGCACATCAGCAGCAAACGTCGCTGCTGAGTGGGAAGCCAGTGCGCAGTTGTAGCATAATCGCTGCTCTCCAGGAGGGTAGGCTGATGTCCGAGGTTGCAGATTTTCGGCGTGCCATTACAAGCAAATGTAACTTGCAGAATAAGGACGCAGGTACACGGTAGTGCAACTTGAAACAATATCGTGGAGATATGTGCTGGAGCAGCTCGCAGGAACGACGTGTTAGTACATCCTGGTGCAACTGTTAGGAACAGCATGCTGGTATACGCTGAATAATTTTGTAGGAACAGCATTTTTGTCCACGCTGGTACAGCTGGTCCTCGCTGATGCATATCGCACCAACAGCCTCCAGAACATAGTGGAGCAACTTCTGTTGAAGAATATAGTGTGCACTTTTATGTTGATGTAGTCTTTACCGCTGAGAAGGGCAGTGTGCTTTTCCAATACTATGCCGCAGCTGCTGATGTCGGGGGAAGCAGATAAGGAATAGTTATCAGTGCAAGATCTCATCATCAAAAAAACTACAGTTATATGTAAAATTTTTAATAAATGATTATGTAATAAATACGCTGTTAGATATTCGTACAAGGCTTATTGATGGGCTTAATTAATTATTGTACTTTCTGTAAAATTCGTTTTTTTTTACTTTTACTTTTTAAATTCTGTGGTCATTATAGTCTACATGAGGGTAGATCTGAACGATAGGTTTACTGTTGTCACTGTTTACAGATAATAATATAGGTTCTAGAGTACACAGTATTCATAATATTTATGCCCTATCAACTTGTACACCTACTATTCTCACTTTAAGATTTATATTTTTTTTATTAAGCAATATCATCCACTAAAATTTTGACATTCACCCAATCATCTCTTCTCGATCCTCGCAACAATACCCTCAACAATTATTAGACGAAAAATAAAAACGAGGAGAAAACGCATGAGCAGTGATCAAGAGCACATTCTTGAAATCTATCTTTTTACTTAGGTTGTACAGCAGCAGCAGCAGCAACGGCGGCACTCGGTCCCCTTTAACGAGAAATAACGCTCCTGTCCTTGATCGGTCTATCGACGATAAATAACGTCGGTCACGTCTCTCGCTCGGTCCGCCTGCGAGAGCGGATCTCCACTGCAGCGTCGTCGTCGTCCTCGTCGTCGTTTGCCAGTCAATTCCGCGGGGACAAAATCAACTTGACCTCCTTCCTCGTAAATTCTCAACGAGGCGAAATCTACGTAGCGCTCTTTCTGCCCCTCCCCTCCCCCTTCTCCTAGCTCTCTTCCCTTGCTTACCCTTCTCCGACTCTCTCTCTCTCTCTCTCTCTCTCTCTCTCTCTCTCGCTCGCTCTCTCTCCTTAAAGTCCACAGAGAGAGAGAGAGAGAGAGAGGCTCTTCCTGGACGTTCTACTTTCCCTCTTTACTATCCCTTATTCATTCTGCTTATCTCTGGCTTGCTCCTCTCTCTTTCTCTTTCTCTATGCGAGCTCGGCTTTGGCTACTGAGTGCGGACCGTAATACTTTTTCCATTTATTTTGATTTTTTTTTTCTTTTATGTTCGTTGGGGGGCTTTCGGGGTAGGCTGCATTTAGAGTCTAGGCGATTGCGGGAGACAACATTTTCTGCTACGCATTTGCGTAAATTCTGATTTGGATAGAGGAAATAATGGCAAGGAGTAAATTGGTAATTGTCACTTTCGGAAAGTGTGCAGTTAAGTAATTTATTTCAATACATTATATTTACTGTTAGTAAAACTAATGTTTTTGAACTTCATATTACGAAATCACATATATTTTTCAAATAAAATTTTTGAATTTCTCAACCAAATGAAATTCTGAATTTGCTCTGCGTATTGCCGCACCAATCATTGACTTGATCTACTTCCAGCAAAAACTTCCAGGCTACAAAATACTCCAGAATCCCCGGTTTTTCCCTATTTCTCACGATTCTCTAAGTAATCCGCTAGAATATTCATTATTAAAACCATGCAACATAAACCAAACTCAACACTCACCTCAAATAATACCAATTAAAAATCCATTTTCCCCGAGCGGACCGGGTAAACAAACCCTCGGCGCATCCTTGGACCCATCTCAAGTTTCTTCATCATAATCATTCGGCCCGATCGGCCTCTCAGCACGTACGTTTCTGTATACATACGCGCTTGGCTCAGAGAGAGAGAGAGGGAGGTAGAGGTAGAGAAGAGAGAGAGAGAGTAGCGCCGTGAATATTCAAACTGGTAACTCGATAACCGTCGCGCGGCGCTCTGTTCAGCTCTCGTACGTCTCCCTAGCTCGTGCAGGTGTCGCGCTCGTTATACCCGACGTCGCGGCGCGGGGCCACTTCGGGAAGAGACAGGCCCACCCCCAGCCGCTCGAACTGGAGGGAATAATATTATTCGACGAGCGCAAAGCTTAAGATCGGCTGCTGTGCGGGAGAGAGGCGGCTGGATTCTTTTTCTTTGATGGTAAAGATTGTTTGCGGATTTTAAGCAAAGATGGATGGTTGAAATTTTTTAATTGGCACTGGTTTGTATAATGAAAAACTAGTGTTTCCTTTATAAAATTAAAAAATCTTAAGACTTGCTCAAAGTTTGGAGAAAATTTTTATTTTGTAAAAAAAAAAACTTAAATACGCTTTAGTATACAATTTCAGACTGATTTACTATCTATAGATTTCTTCTTCGTCTTTGGGACTATATTACAATATTAATATCTACATAAGTGCAGCACCATGAGAAGATGCACCTCAACAAATATCTAATTTTACCCAAAATTTGTATCCAATTTCTAAATTTAATGAATAACAAACTACTGTAGGATAGGATCTATTAGTACACAACCACCTTAATAGTCGACGCTCCTTTATTTTTTTCTCCTCGCGCATCAGTAGCCGGAGCCGTCGCTTTATGAAAGGACAGCCGCGCCTGCAGCAGCAGCAACAGCAGGACGTTGCGAGCGCGAATAACCCGCACTGCGAGACACGGCTGGTTAGGTACGCGCGCAACAATAACGAGCTTCTTCTTCTGCGCCCTGCTCGACGGGGTAATATAACTCTCGCGCTCAGCTCTGCGGCGGCAGCTACAATTGCGGTCGTTTTCCCACTGTTTCCGTCGCCGGAATATTGCTGGTGCATAACGCGCAGAGCGTGTTTGCTTCTCTCTCTCTCCCTCTTCTTCTTCTCTCTTAGTCTTGCGTACTCTCGTTCGCTCTCTTTTCGTGCCTTGTATTAAATTACGGACGGGGAAATATGGGGCCGACTGCTGATACGTGTAATCTGAAACGTTTTGGATCTCGATTGGCTTGTACGCTTGTTTATTTTTTGAGGCTGGTCTTGATGAATTGAGAAAAGAAGACCAATTTGAAGCAATTTTTGCTAGGAATACACCTTAAGTGGTATTCTTAATCAAGCTTTTTGTCCTCAAATCATCGTTTTTTAAAAGAGCAATATATATCATTGAAATGATTTGTACTGATAGTGAAATAATCGTTAAGGAATACTAGGAAGCTCTTTGAAAAGCCTGCGTTTTGATCTTGAATTCCAAACTCACTGAACACGAAGAACCGAACGGAGAAATTGAAAATCCACTTTCTATAAAGCTCAAAGTGCACCACCCCGTAATATAGCGTTTCCCTATCACACCCATACAACAATCTTTGGCTTCGTCACACTTCTACATCCTACATCAAGACCTTCTCCAACTGTCACGCGTCAATGCAAAGCATTTCCCAAAAAAAATTATTCACACCGAATACATCAAAATCCGTGTTTCTCTCTCTCTCTCTCTCTCTCTCTCTCTCTCTCTCTCTCTCGTTCGCTCTCTTTCTCTCTCTCCCTCACTGTGTATTCAAAAAATGTCGAACAGGAAAAACGCGCGTATAGCCGCGCTTACCTGGGCTACAGACGAAGACAACAACGAGTCGCAGCACGCGCAACGGACGAAGAGGGAAAAATGGTTATTGCAGGAATTCTTTTGTGAGGAGAGGCGCGCGGGTGGGGAGCGACAAATCGAAACTCTCGGCGCAAGCGGAACGAGACAATAAGTAGAAAAGACAGTGCGGGGGTGGAAATAGGCGCGAGCGCGCTGGATATGTATAGAGGGAAAATAAAATATTCTCAAACATCGCGGATTCCATCTGGATTTCCATGCGGAGCTTGCAAGCTCAAGGGACGAATATACGCGAGTCTCGCTCTCTGAATGGGCCCAATATGTTTCTCGTTTCGCTTTCCGAAATTTTACGACGCGTTTAGGATGTATATAAGGAAGACCGATGAGATTTTTGAAAAGAGCGCGCGAGCTTTTTCTCCCGGCCTCTCCCGGCTAAAATTTCGCTTTGTTCATCTTCATGGATATGGGAATTTATGGAGTCGTATCTCGGTCCGGGAGGCTTTTGTCTTCCGGGCGTATGCGCGCGAGCGAGCGAGCGAGCGTACGGTTCGAGGATATCGCAGAATGCGCATTTTGACGAGCTCCGGGATTTGACGTGCTCTGCTATTCGATGATGTATGAGTTTTGATTTAAACGTTGTTTCTCGTTAATTTTGAAAAGCCGGCTTTGTGCTCGCCTGCGCGCGTGGAGGATGGAAATAAGAAGAGATGTTTTATGCTCCGGCTGCATTGTTAACAAATTCTTTTTTGTTCTGCGTTTTCGAGAATTTAAAAAAGTTTTGCAGAATCGCTGCTGCTTCTCGTGAAGGAACATTTCGCTTTACATCGCAACAAAGGAATGAAGTGTATGAACTTTGAAGTCCGTAAACTGTGAATAATTGATGAAAGCGCGAAAAGTATTATTCTTGCAGATTGTAAAAAGCTGGCTGGGAATTTAAACGAGACATTACATGAGCGTTTAAAAAAGTGTAAAAATGCAATTTTCGTGCATTTTAAGCAGGCGTAAATCAATACCACCGCGCGGAATAACGCAAAGTGAATAGCGCAGAACCATAAACACATCTATTTTATAGTAGTAGTGGAGTTTAATATCAAAAATCAATTACAGTACAACGCAAAGCTTTCACCGGCAAACAGCTTCATTCAAAAATAACCGGAAAAAATAGTCGCTATTCCCTTCCGGGTTGGCATGAAAAAAAAAAAATCGCCGCACTCAGCGCGCTTCCCTCAAGCATCAACAATTCCATCTATCATTGGGCTCGTACACCTCCGGTCCCTTTCAATCCGTATATACACCTACATTGCTCACCTACGTCGGTCACACGGCGACTGTGATTTATTTATAAAGAAAACATCAAGGACCGTATCGAGGAAACTTTCACATCCGCATAGGAGAGAGGAGAGAGAGAGAGAGCGAGCTCCTTAACAAATGATCGCTGGATTTAGAGAGACGCGGCACATTAATAAAGTTCTCTCCAGGGGGGGAGGCGGCAGGCGGTACTATAACGCCGGCGGCGCACACGGTGCCGGTAACTGCTCGTGTATCGAAAATTGCCGAGCGATTTCGAGAGAACTCGGGCCAGCAGCGCACACCCATAACACTTACGTCGCGCACGGCTGGCTTTACTATATATATATATATATACATATAGGTACGTACGCTCGGAGGCGCGCGAAGGAGCGCAGCAGTGTATATAGAGAGGGAGACTCGTAAATTTTCGCGGCGCGATCATACGTCCACGCCAGCGACGATTTTCCGCCGAGGCTGCAGGAAGCCAAGAGCCTGGGCACAGGCAGCTGTGTATGTATGTGCAGCGCTCTTGACTACAGCGCGAAAAAAGGCCGGCAAAAAAGGCCGGGATTGCAAAGCGAGCGAGCGTATCTATATCTTGTTTTAGGAGGTATATAGGCGAAAAAAGCGCGCAGTAGTGAAAACAAACGGGCGGCGCGATAAAAGCGCCCCCAGGCCCCCCCGATGTAAGGACGCGAGCGAAAAAAGGAGCCGGGGGCCACTTGTGCGCAAAGCCCTCCCCTTGCTAAAGTCGAGATACATCGCTCCTAAAGTCTTCGTGTTTCTGCTTCTGTGTTGTTGTTTTTTTCCTTTTCTTTTTTCTCTATCCGCTGGAAGAAAGCTAAAAGCTGTAGTCGCGCCGAGTGTACACGCTCGTTTTTAAAATAACGGCGAGCCTCGGCGAATTAAGCGCCGGAGTGGGTGTATATGTATATGTAAGAGCTTGGCCGCGTATGAAGAAATAAATAACGGTAGAGGCTTAAGCGGTAAAAACGCCCGGGAGTACTAGATTTTTTTCGCGCGCGCCCACGTGCGCGTTGATATTTTTTTACCGAGAGTTACGGGCCGACTATTATTTATGTTTCCTTTCCCGCGGTTATTTCGCGTTATGGTCCCACGACGTTAATTGCTTCAAAGTGATTTCCTCCATTACTCCACTAAATCAAAGCAATCTTGATTTGTCCAAGTATTAATACAACATCTTACTAATTTGAAAACTCGTACTTTCCTAAATAATGCATCAGATGTAATAATCATAATTCGTGAATATACATTCTACTTCTCGAATCTCACGATCCCGCATAATGAAAAAAAGATACAAGTAAGCGCGCCACTTCGCCAAGCAGTCCGCAAAGAGAATACCGAAGGAAAATCATATCCGTGGCAGCGCGCGGCCGCCGGAAGAACCTGAAGGGAATAACTCAGAGATGCAGATCGCGACTTGGTAATGCTGCTTCAATATTGATATGCCAGATTGTTTGCTGCCCGCGGCTGCTGTCGGCTGCTGCAAGCCGCGCGCACGCCGAGAGAGCGAAATTCGCGGAGCATGCAAAAGATGAGCGTTATGACGGACGATACGCGAAAATATTGTGTTGTATGGAAAAAAAGTTGAGGCTGGAATTACGCTGTGGTTTTTGGAAAATGGGAGTAATCGATCGATGCGGGAGTTTATTATGATTCTGTAAATTTTTCGGGGTTTGAAATTTGAATATTTCTTTGAATTAATATTTATAATATTGCAAGTGAAGGTCTTTAAATATGAAACGAATTGAATTTTCAATCATTCAAATTTAATTTTATGCATTTCAACTGGACGTTCAAAAAGGTGGTTTATTTTTTTTATTTTTTAATAAATTCTCGTGTATTTTAAATTTAGAGAAATTATTTTTAGAAAATCAATTTTCCGATAAACGTTTTGCTCATAAAAATTTCTGTAATAAACGGCCACGCTTCAATTTGTATAGCAAAAGTTCGACCGAAAATAATATGTATAGTATTCGAAAGCAACTTGTAAAAATATTATTCTTACAAC
Source organism: Eupelmus urozonus (assembly GCA_900480035.1). Classification (NCBI taxonomy): domain Eukaryota; kingdom Metazoa; phylum Arthropoda; class Insecta; order Hymenoptera; family Eupelmidae; genus Eupelmus; species Eupelmus urozonus. Next base: position 11,820 of record UELX01001737.1, on the reverse strand, counting down.
ACTTCATGATTAAAAACACGTGCATTTTTTGTCTATTACTAAATTTGAATTTCTCTGTTAAATTAACAAAAAAGAAGTGTCGTTTTTCATGTGAAATTTTGTCTTTTAATGTATCTAATTTCGTTTTTACTACAATTACATTCCCCATGATTCTTCAAACAATTAATAATAACAATATAACATTATCGAAGAAACCCCAAACGTTCCTTTCTCCCCCAGAGCTCGTCAAAAGACGCGGAGAGCGTTCAAAGTTGAGGCCGGGCGTGCCAGGCACCCATTTTCGAAAACCGCAAACTATAGCTAGCGATGCGGTTGGGCATTGCGCTTGACCAGCCCCAGCATCGCCCTATACTTCTGCGGCCTTAGCAGCGTGCGGGGCGCAGTTATAGAAAGCCGCTCCGCGCCGATTTCCTCCGATCTCTCGAAATCAAATTGCTTGGGGGGGCAGCCGACCTTTGGATTTCAATTTGTAAACTTTGAACAGCGCCCGGCCGCTCGGCTATTGTTCTTGCATAACAGCCTTGATTTGATGAAATGTTGTCCTAACTAATGGCTTGGTAATCAAAGCAGTCTACAAGTGACCGAAGAAATACTTTCCATGCCAATCTACCTTTTAAAAAGAACATAACCACACTTCTCGAAATTCTCGACTCAACAACAAGCGCGACACATACTCTCGACCAAACTGCGATAAGCCCTCTCTCTCCTCCTCGCTCCTCGCCGAGAAACAAATACACAAGAGCACAGGTCAGCCGTGCATCTGCAGCCTTAACTCCCCTTAAACCGTCCCCCGCACTCGAGAAACTCCAGAGCACTCGCTCTCTCTCTGCTTTCTCGCTACTTGGCGCTTTCCTAAGCATACAGATAGGAGGACACGCGCCAAGGGCTCGCTGGCGGGCTGCGCTCCATCTGCGGTGTCTCCTCCTCCCGAGCCTGGAAACTCCGGCGTAAGCAGAAACGAGCGGGCCAGATAGAGAGACGGACAGATTGACGGACGGCCGGCGGTCCGTGACGCTTAGAGCGCGCAAGAGCCAGAGAGCCCGCACCTGACATTTGCTCTCCGATCACAAGCGCGCTCTGGCCTGACGCCCCTCTGGGAGGGTTTGGGATGTGTGTCTGTATGCGTGTGGGTGCTGCTCCTGCTGCTGCCGGAACGTCATTCATTCCGTGTGTCTTCGCTGGCTGGCTGCTGTAATTTTGGATTATTGGGAGCGGGGGACGCCCGCTTGCTCTGCGGCTTTCCAAGATGAGGGTGCCGAGGGATGAGGGATTCCTTTTTGTTTTTAGAGCGCCGCGGGGAAATGGAATGCGGTGTTTCGTGTTGGCATTCTCGCGTTGTGATTATTTAATTAAAAACATTGTTTTTTCTTATGAAGTGAATTTCTTCTTCTGTGTTTAATTGTTAGGCTTGTTTTTTGGGAAGATTTTAAAAGATAATAAAAACTTTATTTAAACTGTATCCTTACAGAGTAAAACTCAATATCCTATTAGTATTACAGCACAATTTGGAAAGCACTCTAAGGTTCTTAACGCAAAGAGAGAGAGAGTGAGAAAGGGAAAAAGAGAGAACTGGAGAGAAAAAAATGTAAAAAGCTTATCGCGTACACGCGAGAATGACAAGAATTTAATTCCGCAAGCTCGAAACAAAAGCGCGTAAAGCATGTACGAATGAAATTTCGTAGTTGAATCGCGCACAGAGGCGAGCGCGCTCTCGCAAGGATCAAGGGAACAGAGAGACAAAGATAAATAGAAAACATGTGCAGCGCGGCGCGATGCGCGCTGCAGCGAAAAATCCTTTTTATATATCTTTTTCCTTTTCGAAAAATGCCGCGCTCTGCATTAACGTTTCGCGTTATTACGATAAAAATGCTCGACATCCTCGCGAGCGCGCGTCCCGATTTTCTCAGCGGAGAGAAAGCGACAATTTAGAGGATCTTTAACTTTTGTAAAATAATATGCTAGAACTGTGGGGGAGCGATGGCTTTCCTAATAATCCAGAAAGGCACAAATTCATATTAATTTCAAGGGCTGTGTGTACAAAGTAAATTTTAAATAGTACATGCGATTTATAATAAATGCGAATATTATGTTGCGTTACATACATAATTTATATTTTGCGGCTCTCCGAAATGCTCATATACATGCGCATACCGTACAGCGGCTGAAATTCAACGTAACATGACTGTGCAATTAAACATGCAAACCAGGCTTCGACTGCCTCTGGGCAACATCTGTTCACCTTCTGCATGCATCGAATAATTCCTCACATTCTTATCGCTCGCGCCACCGACTATATATCATCTCACATTATTCGCAAATTGTCTTTGTTCCGTAATTCCAAAATTTAAAGTTTTATTCAACGTGAAATGGCCAGAGCTTTGGACAATTTTACAACGGTATAATTGCGTTAACTGAAAAATAATGTAACTATTGTATAGAAATTTTACTGGCAAAGCCAGTAATCATTCAAATTAAATAAATTCTAGAATCGTATTCAACGAAAAATTTCTCAAAGCTTTACAAAATTAATTTTACTTCTACATTGTAATAATCAAAGTAACGTACAATATAACTTATTTTATAGAAATTTATTGGAGAGGCTTAACCACTGAAATTAAATAAAGCCGAATCAGTTTTCATGATTACTCAAATTCAGGACTCTAACTTATTATGCACGCAGGGAGACTTATTATTATTATTATATTACGCTTCAGTAAAAATTACTAAAAAGATATGACATACAGTATCATAAACATCCTTCCAATTAAGATAAATATATTATATCAACTAGGATGTTAATTTTTACAACTTTAAGTTTGCGACATCTTTACTGACAATAACAGTAATTTTTAGTAAAGTTTCTCTCAATTTACAAAATTCAGTCTCTCAGAGCAGAATCCAGCTTCTAAAACCAAACAACATTGAGTTCTTTAAGCAAGCCTCGAGGCTATAGATCCAATAAAATTAGCACGCATATTAGGGGAATTGCAGGGGCAGTCGGTAAATCCCCAACAAAGATGCAGACCTAATTTCCGAGCTTTCTTTCTAACGCGTCTAGCGTCTAGCTCGGCGTCGTCGTTTTATATAACCTGCTTAGTCCCGCTGCCGGCTAAAAGCTGGCTCTGAGCTCGCGCGCGCAAACGAGTTACGAATAAGCCGGGGCGCGCGGAATTGTTGATGCTTTTATTCGTCCCTCTCTCGGCACACCTTCTTTTCCTCCGCCGGCGCTTTCTCTCTGTCTACACACGCCCTACTTGCGTATTCTTTCGCGGCCTACGGACGCTGCACTGCGAGAGCGTTCCGCCGCAAAGGCCCTCTATCTTTTTCTCTGAGCTGGCTCAGCCTGCGCCATTTTTTCTACCCCCTCTGTTTCTCTCACTCTCTCTCTCTCTTTCTCTCTCTCTCGCTCTAGTTCGTTCGTTCTTTCTTTCGCTTTGTATGTCCCTTTCTCTTTGGAGGAGAGAGAGAGCAGGGGTGGCGTGGCTTTCTAATTATTGCTATCTCGCAGAATGAAATTACTGGCCCGTTTAGCGCGACGGCTAGTTTCTTTTTTCTCAGTTTATGTTGCCTTTTGTTGATTGTTGCGGGGGCTTCAGCGTTGTTCAGTTCTGGATTATTATAATGTTTTTTGTGTGAAGGATAAAAATGTTTACACTGAAAATATGAATAAGTGTATTATTATTCGTTCACTGATTCATATTTTAAGTATCTTTTTTTTCCAAATCTTCAATTAGTAATTTTCTCATAAATATAAAATATTTAAATATTATCAACATAAACATTCGTCATTTAATAATTAAATTTTCTATATTAATAAGCAATTAACCCAACCCTTTGAACTTTTAATTAAAATTATTACTGAATACAGCCCAATCAGAAAAAAGTTAAATGTTATTCAAATTAACCACATGTATTAATTGAGATATTAATGCTATTTAATTAACTTGATTGATTATACCAAAACATGTTAAGTCTTCAAAGCGAGCGCAAAACATTTGCTCGAATTATAAAAAAAAACTTTTTTCCTCTACTTCCTCTAAGCCCGCGTCGCGCATAAACAATAGATCGCATTATTTAAGTATCTCCCTCTTCCTTTCCCAAATCATCAACACTGTAGATAATACCGCCCGATATTCAACTATATCCATTCCCATCACATTACGCTTGCTGTTTCCTTTTTCCTTACATTTGCCCCTGCATCCTTTTCAAACGCCCTTCATTTTCCTCGCTCCTTTGACAAATCTCCGAATTTAATTCGCTCACACGTAGACGACCAGCTTGGGCGAGATTATTCAGAAACGAAAAGCCATGTGCGCGCGAAAGGGTAGATAGTAGAAACAAGGGAGAGACAGAGACAGGCCGAAATAGGGAGAGCAGCGGCAGAGCGACTTCCAATTAGCCGGACAAGTGGAAAATAAATGCGATGATGTATGCCCTTGTTAACGAGCATCATCCACCTGCGCGCGCCACTCAGCAGCCGAGCTCGGCAAAAGTCAAAGAGCTGTATGCTCGCAGTGCGCGAAAGAGAAGTGCGTATATACGTGCGGGTTGGAGACTTGAGAAACGCTATTTTACGAGGTACAAAGGTAGACGACGCTGCTGAATTCTAAAGTAGTTCTATATATCGACTCGCTATTCGCGATGTATGCGCGTGTTTGTGGTGGAAAAAGAACGACTGCTTCTCCGGCGCTGTGGTCAGTGGTGATTGTAAGGAAACCAGTGTTGTTTGCAAAATGTACAAAGGCGCTAAATAATATTATCCATTAAAATTCTTTACTAAGGAACTCTAAGAATTTCTAATCAGTTAAAAATAAAAATTGACTAAATTTGATTTATTTTGCTGATGTAATAGTAACCCAAGTAAAAAAAAAAGTCTGGGCTTGGTTTGGGCCAAGTCTTGCTGAAGTCTGGCTGAAGTCTGGCTCTCAAAAGTCTGCTACTGGTCTGGCAATAGTCTGGCTACAGCTACTTTGCCAGACTTATTTATTTTCTTCAAAATATTCATAAGTCTGGCTGAGCCACACTTTTTTGTTCATTTTATTAGTATGGCTTGGCTAGACTTATTTTTTACGCCAGACTTTATAAAAACGACATTTTTAGAGTTATTTGAAGAATCTGAAACACAAAACACCTTTAAAATACGTCAAAGGAATAAGAAAAAAATTTAGTAAACCTTTCACTCTCAAAAAGTAGCTGATTTTTTTCTCCCAGAAAGTCATCTTTGTAGCATCCTGGACAAAGCTGACAGTAAAATTGCTTTATCCTGAAATAAAAAACAAATTATCCACAAAGGATGCATCCTAATCCGAATTTGCATACAAAAATGTTTAGTACATCAGCTTGACTTGAAGCTAGTTGTTTATTCGTCGTAAAGAGAAAAGTAATCGATATTAGTTCGAATAACAAATAAACAACCAAGCTTCCTTCAAGTCAAGCTGATGTACTGAAAATTTTTGTTAAACTTTTCCAAGGAATGATTCTAATAACTATCCAAAAAGTATTATCGTCAGATATGAATTATTTGTACAGAAGGAGGCAGATTTTTCATCAGATAAGTTTAAAGCCATTATTATTATGTTTTTCTCTTTAATTTCTATAGCATGTACAAACAATAAACTATAGATAACCTTAAATTCTGTTTGAAGCTACTTACTAAGGCTTCGTTAATGCTGATTTTCCTATTTTTTTCTTACTATGTAAATTCGGATTAGGATGCATCCTTTGTGGATAATTTGTTTTTTCTTTCAGGATAAAGCAATTTTATTGTCAGCTTTGTCCAGGATGCTACCAAGATGACTTTTTTGGAAGCAAGAAATCAGCTACTTTTTGAGAGTGAAAGTTTAGCAAATTTTTTCTTATCACTTTGACGTATTTGAAAGGTGTTTTATGTTTCAGATTCTTTAAATAACCCTAAAAACGTCGTTTTTATAAAGTCTGGCTTTTTTTTAATGGGCTTTTTAAAAAGTCTGGGATAGTGGCCGTAGCCAGACGATTGCCAGACGAGTGCCAGACTTTCATGACTCAGACTTTTGCAAGACTTAGCCCAGACTAGGCCCAGGCTTTTTTTTTCACTCGGGATTTGGTACTTTTGAGGCTATTTTAAATGCTTGAAATTTTACCAGGAAATTTATAAAAAATGTGGAGAACATTAAGAGCTAGAGTTTGAAGTCCTTTTTAAGCGCTTTGTTGTTCGGATGCTCTATCTATTTAATGGACCGATTAAGCTGATGCAAGATACTTGCATTTAGATTTGGAATTGAAGAGGAATAAATCTCAGTGGTTCATAAGTCAGGAGAGAGTAAATCTTATGTTTCCTCTCTATGATTGTCTTTTAGTACTACTGGTTTTTTATTTCAGATTTATTTGCGCTGTTTTTTTTTTTAATTTATTTATTTAATGTCGCATCCCCTATGAAGGTATTAGCGACTATATACAGTTTGTTATACAATATTTAGTACATTATATAATATTATACATATTATACAGTATTTTATACAATAATTTTCATTAATACACTATATATAAAGATTGTACAAAAGTTGATTAAACATAATGTCATACAGTATTTTATACAATAATTTTCATTAATACACTATATATAAAGATTGTACAAAAGTTGATTAAACATAATGTCGAATTTTTAGTAAGTCGAAGAATTTAATAATTGATTTACATTGACTATTGTCGTTTAGAACCTCTTCAAGTGATCTTCTTATTTTATTTTCGCTCCGTACTTTATCAAATTCTTGACATTCTAGTAAGATATGTTGAATGCTGATTGGATTGTTGCAATATTCGCAGTTTGGTTTAATATCCTTTGTTAGCAGGTATTGGTGTGTAATTCGTATGTGACCTATACGTAATCTCGTAAGTAATACCTGGTCTCTTCTCTTGAATTTCGTGGCTGGATTTTTTTGAAAGACTGTATTTTTTATTTTACGGAGTGTACATACATTCGAGCTGTCTAACCATTGTTGGTTCCAAGCATTTTTGACTTTGTTATGTATTAGTCGAAAGAAATCTTCTTTTTTAACGTTCAAATATTGATCATTTAGAGTTAAGGAGCGTGATAGCTCAATTGCTTCATTTAGTCGACCCAAGGTGTTTACATCAATATTAGAGTTACATAGAATTATTTTGCCATTTGCTTTGTTTATTTTCGTGATAATCTCATTGATTATCGATTCTTGAGAGGTTTCTTTTTTGATTTTCTTGATTATCTTGGGAGAGTTGATATGTATAACTATTTGTTGATCAGTATTTTGTAGATTATTTATTATTGTTGAAATAAGTGTCAAGGTGCTGGATTCATAGCTGTAGTAGTAAGGGAGTTTTAATAAGATTTTTTCTTCGTTTTTTAGTATTGCTGCTGCACCAATAAAATTTGGTTCCATATTTATCAATGTGTGAATATGAAGATAATTCGGGAATAGCGTTTTAATGTGTGCTATTGTGGCATTTGGATCGTAGTGAATGAATTGTTGGTTATTATTGTCTTTGTTTATCCAGTGGCAGTCAATACTTTTGATTTGGAGGAAAGTTGGCTTTTCAATTTCATACTCACGCAGGTAACTGTGTACTCTTTTTGGGAAGTGATTGGTTGACTGTAAATTACAGGTACTTTGTTCGTTCAAAAATTGATTTAAAAGGTTGAAAACCTGGTTATTTGGCGTGTGAAGTACTTTTATCGCATATTTTAACGTTAGTTTTTTTCGACGAAGTTCTAAAGGTAACATTTGGCTTTCGCTCAAGATACTAATTGTTGGGCTAGTTACAAATGCTCCTGTGGCTATTCGCATACTCCTGTTTAAAATCGGATCGAGTTTTTTGATTATGCTTGTTTTTGCTGAGCCATATGCTATGCTGCCATAGTCGATCTTGGATTGAATCAGTGCTTTGTATGTGTTGCAGATTATTTCTTGGCTTGATCCCCAGTTTTTATTTGATAGAGATTTCAGTACGTTCATTCGAAGGTAGCATTCTTTTCTTAAGTATTCAATGTGTGTTTTCCAAGTGAGTTTTTCATCGAAATAGAGTCCTAGAATTTTCACTTCTTTTACTAATTTAATATTTTTTCCTCCTAATGTTAGGGACACATTGCCTTTTATTTTTCTATTTTTATTAAATAATATTGCGACTGTTTTCGATTTGCTAAATTTAAAGCCGGAAATATTTGAAAATTTATCAAGTTCATCAAGAGTGTGTTGTATAATTTCTTGGTTTGTTTTGATATTGCTTCCTTTAATGAATATTGTGACATCGTCGGCGAACATTGTACAATGGACTGGTTTTGATATGCACGACTGTATTTCGTTAATGGCTAATAGAAACAGCGTTACACTTATAACAGATCCTTGAGGAACTCCATTCTCGATTTCATATTCTTCTGAGAGTGTACCATTAATTTGCACTTTAATTTTTCGATTTGCTAGGAAGTTTTTTATGAAGTGCCACATGTTGCCTGTAATTTTATATTTTAAGAGGATGTTGAGTAATCTTTTTCTCCATACCAAATCGTAGGCTTTTTCTAAGTCTAAACAAACTGTTAACATTGATTGTTTTTTATCAAATGCGTCTAATATGTTGGTTTCTAGTGTGATTAAGCAGTCAGTTGTAGATCGGTTTTGGCGGAAGCCACTTTGGAAATCAGTGATAATATTATTGTTTTCCAAATACCATCGTAGTCTTTTGTTGACAATTTTTTCAAATATTTTGCATAAACAGCAAGTTAGGGATATTGGTCTGTAGCTTCCTTTGTCAGTCTTAGGCTTGCCGGGTTTAGGTATTGGTACTACTGTAGCTTGTCTCCATATATCCGGGAATACTTTTTTGGTCCAAATTATGTTGAAAATTTCGAGAATCGTGTTATGAGCTTTTTCTGGTAATTTTTTCAGAAAGATATTCGGAATTTTGTCGGGTCCAGGGCTTGTATTATTGCTATTTTCTAAGGTTTCTGTTAGTTCTTGTAAGGTAATTTTCAAATTTAATGGGTCGTCATTATTTTCTTCTACGGATTCAAATTCTATATCGAATTGTTTTTCTGTTTCTTGTTTGTAATTTAGAAAATCTGTATTATAGTTCTTATCACTAGAGTTATGTGCAAAGTTGTGTGCCATAATATTTGCTATTTTCGTTTGATCATTTATAATTTCATTACTTTCTTTTAATGTGTAGGTTGATATATGACTGTGACCATCTATTTTTTTAATTTTTTGCCAAATTTCTTTCGTGGTTATATGATTATTAATTGATTGAAGGAATTCTATCCATGAGTTTATTTTACTAATTTTTATAGTACTTTTTGCTGCTGTTTTTAGTTTTTGGAATTCGATTTTATTTTCCGGTGTGTTTGATTTTTTTAGTTTTCTTAACGATTTTTTATATTTTTTTATTGCAGATGCGCATTCTGGGTTCCACCATGGAGTATTTTTTGAGTGCTTGAAATTAGTAGATTTTGGAATGCTTTCACTTGCTGCATTTATAATAATTTCCATTAGTTTATCTAAGATAGTATTAATATCTATTTCATTATAATTTTTATTTTTAGATATAAGTAGGTTTATTTCCTCTATTTTGTTGTTTATTATTTCAGCATATTTTTTCCAGTTAGCTACATTAAATTTCCATTTAGGTGAATGGTTAGTTTCATTAGAATTTTCATTATCTATTTGGATTATTATGGGATAGTGGTCGCTTCCAAATAAGTCTTCTTGTACTTCCCAATCTATTTTAGTTGCGATATTGCTACTGCAGAGCGTTAAATCTATGACACTGTTTTTTCCATGTGCTATATTAAAATAAGTAGGAGAAAGATCATTTAGTAATATTATTTCATTGTTTATTATAAACTCTTCTATAATTTTGCCTCTTGAATCTATTTTGTATGATCCCCATAAATTACTATGGCTATTAAAGTCACCAAGTAAGATAAACGGTTTCGGAAGCTGATTTATTAGTTCTTCAAGTTTTTCGAGAATGATTGGATAACGGTTACTTAAGTATATATTGCAGATGGTTATCATTTCTTTATTTAGTAGTACTGATGCAGCTACAGCTTCTAGATCCGTTAATAGGGGTATTTCTTGTGAATATATATTATTGTTGATTAAGATAGCTACTCCTCCGCTTGCTGATGTGCAGTCTGTTCTATTTTTATTATAACATGCGAAATTTTTTATTTTGATTTTTTCGTCGTTTTTTAGGTTTGTCTCTTGCAGACACAGTAATTCAATATTTTTTTCTTTCATGAGTAGTTGCAGAAATTCGTAGTGGCCTCTCAGGCCGTTTATATTCCATTGGAGTAGGTTAGGCATTTTGTTTTTATTTAATATAGTTAATTTTCAGTGTCAGATGTAACTGGTGTTTGGTACGGAGTGATATTATCAGTTGGATTTTCTAAACTTTTAATCAAATAAGAGCATCTAAGTTTAATACTTCTGTCTTTAACGTTTGGATGTATCTCTTCCTTAAGGAATTTCTTGAGCGCTATAAGATCGGTTGTATATTGACTAGCTATTTCGATGGGTTTTTTTGAGCCTTTAACGTTTTCCATTAAACTTTTAAATTGGACGTAATTAAGGAGGGTGTTGGCTTGATTTAAGTAATTATATAAGGGTAGTAGTTTTTTATCCATTTCATCTTTTTTCTGAAGTGGCGTTTTGTCTGCCTTTTTACTTTTACTTTCAGTAGTAACTTTTACGATTTCGATTTGTGATTCGGTCGAGCTAATTTCTGAATGAGTTCTTTTGTTTGGGTTAAGAGTTCCTGAAGTATCCATTTGTAAATCATCTACTGTATTCGGTGTTATTGAATTTGATGTGTTATTGAGATTGTCGTTAGGTGTGATCGAATTTTCAAATGAAGGTGTCGTTCTGTTTATATTGGAATCTATAGTACTTGGAATTGCTAGCTGCGTGTTTAAAGATGTTGGGCTTAAGATCGGATCAGCATTTTTGCAATTTTTAGCCAAGTGTCCCTCCAAATTACATGTAAAGCACTTTAATACGTCTGTACTAGCGTATACAAAATAGTTTATGCCTTCATGGCTTACTTTAAACATATCGGGTACTTTAATCGTGTCTTCCGGATTCATGTAAACTTGGCGTCTAAAACTACCGACATGGTTGTATCCTTCTTTGCTTATAGTTGCTTTTAATACTGATACTGGGGAGCTACGTTTAATAGTTAACTCTTCTAAAATGTCCTCGAAAACGTAGTTAGGGATATCAGGTGAGACGTTCGAAAAGATAATTCGTTGTTGTTTTAAAACTAATGGTCTTATGGGTATATTCAGTTCATTTATTTTTATAAATTTGTGTCGGTTTGTTACCTCGTTCACCAGTTCAGTACTCGAAAGGTAGATGCACACTCTGTTGTTAGAAATTCTGGAAGCGAACATTATATTTTTCGGTTCGACAATATCGCCTATTGCGCACGTGTAGTCTGTTAGATTGAGTCCATCGATACAGTCCATAATGAGTCCTTGGTCTCTCTTTGGGAACTGGTATTTTTGTGTAACATTAGAATATCTTGAGCTTGATGCACTTTTGGATACGAACGTTGGGATTTCACTTTTGTGGCTTTTTGTATTTGAAAAAGCCATGATGTTAATTGGTATTCACTCGCGAATTCGCGGTGAGATTACGGGCTATTGCCCTGTCAATATTTCTGATAACCAATGCGTCGAAGTTGTACAGAGTGTTTGTATACACGTCTACTCTCTACTAAGGTCCGACGAGAACTGTATACCTTATTCTTTCCGTATCATGTTGATTGTAAATTAACTTTTAAAAATGTTTATTTACTTCAATAAATAAAAAC
>UELX01001736.1:0-39511 GCA_900480035.1 Eupelmus urozonus | reverse complement strand
TCCTAACTCCGTTGGACCCAATTTTCAAACGGTTTATGGTTGAATGGGCAAAAACACATGTCCATGAATATTTTCAAAAAAATCGAGAGAGGGGAACTACCCCTATGGGCCTCGTAATAGAGGTGGACTACAGTTAATAATTTTTTTCTCGGCTCCTAAATTCGTTGGACCCAATTTTCAAACGGTTTATGGCTGAATGGGCAAAAACACATATCCATGAATATTTTCAAAAAACTCGAGAGAGGGGAACTACCCCTTTAGGCACTTAATAAAGGTAAAATTCAATTGAAAATTTTTTTCTCGGATACTAAATTTGTTGGACCCGATTTTCGAACAGTTTATGGTTTGTTAGACGCAAACACATTTACATGAATATTTGCAAAAAAATAGAAAGATGGGAACTACCCCTACGGGCCACATAATAGGGGTGGGTTATGGTGGGTTAAAAAATTTTTTCTCTAATTCTAAATTTGTTGGTCCTGATTTTCGAACGATTTATGGTATTTGGGCAAAACTACATATCCACGAATTTCCTTGCCTTATACTTGGTATGTAGCGGAAATGCATGCTTATTAATTTTTGTTAATTTATCATTTGAAATCTTAACTTTTTGTCATTTATTTCTATTTTTGAAAAATGTTCAAGTTTTATATAATTTATTTAATTGAAACTTCGGCCTTTTAATATCATACAATCATGAAACAAGTGTCCAAATTTAGTCATATATATATATGCATGCAAACTCACTATTATGTCAGCATAAGTATAGGTAGAAGCCAACCTTTGAAAAGGTATATAATGAGCAGTATGCTTAGCGATTTTGCTAAATAAATAATTTGAAAATTAAAATGTTATTTAACAAAAATTTTAATACTAATAGGCATATTAGTTTTGTACTTGTTATACAAAATTGTCATATTAACATAGTCTAATGAAAGGTTGGCCTTAGAATGTTGTGAAATTGTGTCGCAAATGTCAAGTACGTTATGTTCTTAAACCATCGCGACTGTTTACAATTTGAAATTTATGATTTGCCTAACAATTAATTATTTATGAATCTGCATATTATTTACTCCAAAATTAAGATATATTCGAATCATATGTGCTGTAAAAGCAAGTTTATACTTGGCAGGCTCATATCATTATGAGAAATTTTTATATCATTTTATATGACAAATATTCCGATTCATCTTAATTTAATTGAACACAAAATTTTAAAAAGAACAGGATGAATAAACAAATATACTTGACTCAATATATTATTAGTTTATGAATTTATTTAAAAAATGTTGGTTAAAAGTAATCATTTAAATGTAACTTTTATTACGGATGATAATCTATAGTTATTCGCTAAATAAAGCAATTATTACTAAACTGATTACTACCAAACAGTTTACAGAGAAAGTCTTCTATAAACTATAAAAATATAAAAATTAATTTAAAAAAATAAAAATTCTAAACGTAATAAAATCCAATACAAATTTTTTATTGAATTTAGATTCTTAAAAAATAAATCTACAGGAAGGTAGAGCTTTAAAACTGTGATATCATATATATTAAAAAGAATTAATTAATTAAGTATAAGAAATAAATATGATGATCTGAAAAAATCGCCGAGATCGATTAGGAGATTTGGTTTTAGAGCCCACATTTTTGTCCTGACAATCTGATATTTTATTTGTCTACATATATTACCTGTATTGAATTTTTGTATGTAAAATAATAATCGCAAGCTTACATAATTTATAGTATACAATCATTATTTCACGAATTAAGCAATAAATTTGCCTTTTTAATATGCAGTACATACTAATTCCAGGTTATAATAATGACTTTTAGAACGTTAGGAATATAAAGTATCGGTTTTGAGGTTAAGTCAAGTTACCGACTGAGGCAATCTAATCAACATTAGTTCGATATGTAGTAAAAATTAGTATAGTTAGTAAGTACTAAAACTGGAAGTAAAACTTTGCTGTATCAAAGTTTTTCGTAAAAATTGGTATAGTTACTAATAAAATTTGATATATTTACGATATCTATTACAAATTTTTTCTACGAAATGTTATTATAATTATGGATCGAAGTTGTCGTTCGTAGTAGTTTGTTTAATGATTGGAATAGTGTATTGATCTTTAACGAACATGGATGTTGCTAGAGTTAAATTTATTTATTTAGTCGACGTTTCTTCGGTCTAGCTTGGGTTAGCCGCTGACAATGGCTTTTCGCCACGACACCTTCGCAACAAGGGGCGCGAGTAACGTTTGTTTTAAATAAAAATGTTCCAAGAACTGGAATATCATTCCGAATCCCAGGATGTACATTTTAAGTTAATTTATTAATAGTCTTGAGAAGGGGAGTAGCAAATCTCCCGAAACGTCGACTAAATAAATAAATTTAACTCTAGCAACATCCTTGTTCGTTAAAGATCAATACACTATTCCAATCATGAAATTTTATTATGTTACTATAGTAATAGTTCATAGTCGATATTATAAATTTTGATATAATTATTTCAATGATTAATATAAGTTTTTGTATAATGCGTCAGAAGTCTTGGATCTCGTATAGATTATCGTAATTCTCAAGGGGAATAAGTTTAAAAAACCTTCTTTGTTATATTGGTCTTAGGCATTATTTTTAATAATTTAATAATTATTGATTAATATTAATTTATTAATAATTTTTTTTATTTATTGTTAATTTTATGACCTAAAACACAAAGACAATGTTCTTATCTACTATTTAAATCAAAGTCAAAGTCATTTTGTTATAAATTGAAGTCAAAAAACGAGATACGGAAATAAAAATTTATCCCATATATAACTAGGGAGAGATTCTTTATGTCTTATTTCTCGTTTTATGACTTGAATTTTTAAGAAAATGACAACTTTGATTTAAACAGTAGATAAGAAAATTGTTTTTGCGTGTCCGGTCATGAAAATTTAAAAATGTATATCAACAATAAATTATTATCAATAATGCTAATGCCAATAAAACAAGGTACGTTTTTTGTACTGACTCCCCTTTATAGACCATTTTTCTTCGTGCGCGCGCTAGTCGGTTGTGGGTTATGTTCGTAAGCAATTTTCACCTACTTTGCAATGTTTTTATAAAATTAAGAGATAAAGATTTTGTATCACTCGCCGATTACGTTCAAAAACAGATTCAAAAAATTAAAATCGGACTACCTCCTGAGCAAGAAGAAGCAACGGAAAAAATCGCAAAATAAAATTGAAATTAAAATGCTCAAAAACTGTTTGCTTCATAGCACCTATCTCTTACACAAACAAAGTATACCTTTAGGCCCACTTAATTGTAAAGTTTCCGTTTTCTTTCAGAAAAATGAAAAATTTTCCGAATTTCCTCGGTTTCAAATTGTTCAATCAAATCGATTAAAAGCTCGCTTTTTCCGTTTTTCAATAATATACAATTTATCCATTCAAACTATAAATATTACTCTAGTAGTTTTTATGTTATAAGCAAGAAGCTGAAAAAAATGTGGTTTAAATTTTTTTAAAAAGTTAGGTGAATAATTTGATCTTTGACGAACCAAGATGTTGCTATAGCGATAGTTTTATTGTCGACGTTTCGGGAGATTTACAACTCCCCTATTCATGACTTTTTTAAATTAACACTAAATTTACATAATTTAAAATATTTGTTAATAACAAATTTTGTTATGAAAATTAGTACAGTGGGAAAATAGTGAGAGCACCTCTAACATAACTGGACGTATCGCAGCTATCTCGTTATTACGCGGTGACAGCTCGCTTAGTTTGGGCGCGTAGCGAGCCCAAACAAATTTTGAGCTCTCATAGAAATTGTATCAAAGTCGCGACACTACTTTTCGCAATATAATGTAGATAATATAGCTGTATTTTGTATAACTATTAAATAAATAAGGAATACAAATAAATTATTAGTCATTTTTCAATTATTTAAAAAAAATAAGTCTAGACATGTTCTTAATGAATTTGCAAGAAATAAAATAGAACTAGAATGAGCAAGCTTTAGTTAGCCGATTTCAGAATTAAAAAATTAATAATAAGGATGAAAGTTATGCTTGTTTGAAGTTGAGCAAAAAAAATGTTCCAAAAATCATCAGTATTCTAACCTGCGAAATTTTATAAGCAATCCGTTCATTTTAGATCCTCAAATTCAAACAAGCATAACTTTAGTCCTAATTATTAATTTTTATTCTGAAATCGGCCAATTAAAGCTTGTTTATTATATCTACATTATATTATGAAAAGTATGTGTCGCGATTTTGATACAATTTCTATGCGAGCTCAAAATTTATTTGGACTCGCTACGCGCCCAAACTGATCGAGCTGTCACCTCGTAATGATGAGATAGCTGCGATACGTCCAGTTAGGTTAGAGGCGCCCTTACTTTTTTCCCAGTGCTCCAAGGTTAGAGCGATACTGGCTGTAATAACAAATTTGCTTGCCGCGCAACGGCTATCAATTGTTTTACAAACTGAATCTTCACATATAATTAAAACGTATATAGTTACATTTCGATTTGAATTATTCAGTTATTCATTTTCTGATTCTCGTAACTGCTTCGCTAACAATAAATATATCTAACGAAATATCGATCCGTAACTATTTTACTTTATCTAAAAACATTATTTATGTAGCATATTTTTTATATAAAAAATTATTATAAAATTCACATAACACAATTTTCCAATAAGCTTTATGAAAACAGCGATTTTTAATTACAAATACTTTATTAAAATTAAAAATTGTTATGAGTTGGTGTAAACAAAAACTTATCTCAAAGCAACCAAAGAATTTATAAAGCTTTTATAATTTATAAATTCTCACTAAAAAATACTATACATACAATAATTTAATAACCAGCAATATTAAAAAAATTAAAACACACAGAAATCCGGTTTTACGCCTTTCTCCAATCGAGCTTTATCCGACAACTTTTTGCGGGCGTCCAAAAGCGTCTCGAGGAAAAAAAGGGGGGCCAAGAAGCTAAGGTGCAATATTGGCTTATTTAACGCCGTTGTAAATCACGCTAGCAAATACCGTCGCGTCGGGCGCGGATGGATGGAGCGCCGAGTCTGCCGCCGGCTATAAAGAATAATATAACTGCACGCGCGACATATGTTTTTTTTTGTGCCTCGCGCGCCAGCCCAAAACTACACTGCCGAGGCGCTGCGTTCTTGCGAAATGAAGATTTGTTCCGAGCTCGTTCGTTCTCTCCGTGGGACACTCGCGTAATGCCCGAGATTTCGCGAGAGTCGAGCCGAGAAGATATTACGATTGGGCTTTATTACGCTCTGTATGGCGGGGCTAGTAATATATGGTTTTGGTTAGCAGGAAATGTCTTGATATTTTGTGTGACATTTTTTACTGTTTTGTTTATTAAAAAAATGTATTATTTAGAATAAATGATTTTAATTTTCTTAGTCATAAAATTAACTCTTATAAATAAAAAAGTCGTAACACATTATTAATAAATAATTGTTTTTTTATTCACGTCAAATATCATAAAGTCAGTCCATTCTAAAATCAAAAACTGAACTATCATAGACGGTTAAAATTTTTTATCCCGCGACTAGACCAGCTGCTCGCTCACCTCCAGCTTTATCTGCAACCTCGGAATTAAAAAACCGTCGAGCTATGGTGCAGCCCGCAGCACTTTTTTCTCCTAGAAAAGAAATTTTTTCCCTCAAGAGTACGCGGAAAACGAGCCGGAAACCGGAGTGCTCGGAATTTTCAAGCCGGATCCGCAACGAGATATTACAAACCGCAAAAAGAGAATACCAGGAGCTCTTGTAAAAAAAAAGCTTAGGCGCATTATCCAAAGTCAACGTACTTGATGTGTCGTCGCGCGGTGCCAAAGTGCCTGGGCGCACTGTGTGTAAGCGCCGTTTGATGTTAGACGGCTACTAGGGGGGCTGTCCGCTGACCCGCGCCGGCCTCGGCTCTCTACGTGGGGTCCTCGATATACAGGCTCCAAAAAGCCATCTCGCGACATTTCATCGGCCGAGAATCGGGCCTGTTAGGCGAGGGAAAAAAAATGTGTCAACGTCTCTGACCGCTCTCTTGGTCTGCTTGTCGCGCGCTCATCAAACTTTTTGAGGCGTTTCGTTAAGGAGAGCCGCGAGTTCTGGGAGGAAAAAAATTTTCATTGTGACGAGCTGCACGGATCTGTGGAGGCTGCGTTGAAAAGTATAAGATTTCGTATCGATTTCTCGGGTGATGTGACTTGTTTGTTGTATCACTTTTTTCATATTGCCTTTTATGATTTTCACGTATATTGATTTTTTAGTCTCTTCCAATCTAATTTTTTCATACGTTCAAAATCGTATAAATTCGTTATTTCAAGACGGTTTAGCCGTTATCTTTATTGATTATTCATCCACCTACGCAAATGAACTTTATCCTCCTTACCCATTACTCAATCAGCTTTAATTTAAACCCCAGAAATTCATCAACAAACGAAAAACTTATCATTACCGCGCATTACTTTTCCACAAGGATGTACCTCACTTCCACGGCATCCATCCTTATCAGGCCGCCGGGGCTCCCTCGTCCCCTACTCCAATCCTCCATCCAAGCTAGCTCTCTCTCTCCCTCCCTCTCTCGCTCTCTTTATCTCTCTCCCTGTCCGCTCGCTGCGAGGGATGCTGCGCGCGAGCTCTACCGCCGCAGCAGCGGCGCTTCGCACACCGCACACACCAAGAGAGAGCGAGAGAGCGCGCGCAGACGACAGAGCAGAGCAGAATAGCAGCAGCAGAGCAGAGTGCGGAGAGGGGGCAGAAGCCGGCGAGAGACGATGCGATAGGGGTTGCTCCGCCCGCGGGCCAACCAGAATCCCGGAACGACGATCCTCGCCACACCCCGGCTCTCTCTCTCTCTCTGCTACGGATATATCGTCCCGTCGCTCTCTTCTCTCTCTCTCTCTCTCGCGCGCGCGCTCAAGGGAGAATCCGCGTGTGCGTGTGTGCCATCCTCTTCTCTCTCTCTCTCGCTCTCTGCGAGCGGCTGAGATTTCGGAGAGCAGAGAGCGGATCCTCCTAGGCAGTAGTAGTCCGCCAAGAGCCGCACGGCGCACGCAGCGACAGAGAAGGAGAGAAAGAGAGAAAACGCGCTCGTTCGTTTTTTTTCGGCGCGCTCCTGTGATATTACACCCCCGTGATAGTGTGGCATTGATTGCGCTCGAGTCGTTGTGTGTTTGTGTGTATATATACGTATACAGCCATGGAGCGGCGCGCTGCCTCCGGGCTTTTTTCCTGCCGTTTCGCGGGATATTGAGTTACCCGCGCGAGAGGGGCTATTGTGTCGGCGGTTGCGTTTGTTTTTTTGCCGAGCGCCCGGAAAGAGGGAGAGAAAGAGAGAAACGAGCCAAGTATGCTGAACCGCTGCACGTGCCGCTGGCCCTGTCACTGACTCCCGATTAGAGTCTGATTTTCAAGATCAGTCGCGAGAGGAGCCGGCTGCTGCTTTCTTCGGCAGGCAGAACGGAGCAGTGTGTATCTATATCACCGGAAATGGAGTGTCTAGATCTCTCGAGCACGATGCTCGATTACAAGAGCAGCAGCAGCAGCGGTGAGTCTTGCTCCCTTATCTTTAATGTTTTTAATGCCTCGCTGGATTTGAAAAGGCGAGCGATCTAATTTTTCGAGAAATTGATTGGCCCGAGATAGGAAGATCGAGAGAATTTATTCAGTTCTTGATCGATCGCTCATCGGATCGATATTACGCTTATCGGGATCTTATCGAACGTGAATACGTCAATTGCTCGCTAGACTATCTCAGCAGACTATTTCTCATCTGCTGAGATAATGGCTTCTTTGCGTTTATTTATACGCTGACAGGTAATACCGGCGTACAAAAGAATTTCGATTTATTCTAGAAACATTTATTGCGAATTTTCAGAAAAAAAAAAAATCTCAGCGATAAGCCGTTAAAAATACAATGTATATCAAGCTCGTGACAATTATTGTCCCGATGTCAATAATTAGCAGCATGTGTCAAGTGGTGCGCGCCCCAGAGGCATAAGCATCTTCGTATCGCCCGCGCAGGACGTCCTGTGGTCAGAATGCGGTTTTACTCGTGCGCGCGTGTGAATAGAGACGCATTGCACTATCAGCCTCGATCCCATAAGCTCCGACTCCGGGTAATTTGCCTAATTATCTCCGGTTTTCCGCCAGTGCTCCGGAGCTGTTGCTCGAGCCAAGACAAACAGAAAGAAAGTCCAGAGGAAAAAGGAAGGCTACACAGATAACATCTTCCTTTTGCAATGCGATTCACGCATTGACGTCTGCGTTAGATATTTTTTTGCCAATTGACAATCGTTTTATTCCCGTTGAGTATTTATATAACTTTATCAGCGCCATGCAATGAGCTTTCAAATTCTTCTTCGCCGGATGATTGATTAAATGAAGCTTTAAATCATACTTTGTTTATCTAAAATATTTTCAATATTATATATTATAGTATGTACAGTACACTGACTTGCTATTTCTTTAAAATTTACATTACATTAATGTTACGATTTATTACTGAGAATTAAAACGATTTTATCAAATGAAAGAAAAAACATTCAATATAAAATCACTCCCTTGTCGCATTACAAAAACACCGAAGCTAAGGGCTTCTTTATTAGCTCTTCTTTTCCCACAAAGATGTCAACATTCTCAAGCCCTAATCTCGGCACTTCGGGCTAATCAAGCGACTATCATCCGAGAGGCTCTCGAGGCGAGACAGTAAAGTCCCTGCAGCTCCCCCTGCATAAGGGATCCGCTATTTCCAGCATCGCCCTATGAATGTAATCCCAACGGGAGCCAAAGAGGCATCTTAAGGGTTTCCAAATATTGTTGCAATATCATCGCGTGTAAAGTTTGCTGGCTGTTAGTTTAGAAGGCGCGCATGTCGAACGACACCCTCGCTTGGATCAGCGCACTTCTTTTTTACGAGACTCGGCCGCGCTTCGGGCTAATCGCGCCTGCGGTAAATCTGGTAACGTTTTTCGGTTTATCTGTACTGGCCAGATGTGCTTCGGTGTGACAATAAAGTAGAGTATAAATACATAGTATAGTAAAAATTGAATAACGTTTTAATTGAAATATAAAGTTTTGATTGTGCCATATCTTAATATTATTTAAGGTATTTTTGCCAATCGTTACAATGTTTTTAACTTATTTTAAAGATATTTTTTTATTATAATTTAAGATTAGCGTTCTACATTTTTATAACACTGTAGGAGAAGAATTAATCATGCACTTAGAGCTTCAAAGAAATACACTGTTTGAATTTTTAAAAACAAATTTTTAACTTTAAGCCATTAAATCGAAGGTTATTTAAATTTGAGACAAGCGCATACTCAAAAGAATAGCGATAGAGCTTAATCAGATAAAAGCTAAAAACTCTCGTCCCAAACATCCTCCTGCTATTCGTTAAAACGATATCTGGCGTATTATGTATCAGCCGAAGTAAAAAAATAATAAACTTGAGTCAGTCTGTGAATTGTAAGACTAACTTTCACCTCGAAGACACTTGTGTGTCTAGTATTTCGGAGAGTCATAAAAACGATTGAAAGAACTGTAAACAAACTGGGCGTCCGTCTCGAGATAAGCTCCCCCACACTCTTCTAGCGACGAATTTTTTTCATTCACGATTCCTCTAACTGAATTGGCTCGATCGATTATTGCCAAACATCGGTCAACCTCGTGATTTTCAGAAACTTTTTCTTATCCATCAATCAAATATTTTGATAATACACTGCGATATTTTGACAACCGAGTTATTCAATCGATAAAATCTGGCTAGATAAAAATTTTAAGCTAATTTATCTATTCCGAACAGCCACTTAAACTTCTAAATTCGTGGCATTCAGCAGAAATAAAAGTTTAAACTTTCTCCGCATCGAGTCAAGTACCAAAGATACCGAATCCCCACTAAAAAAAACCCAACATACCACGCACTCAACTAATTAACCCCCCACCTCCATTAATATTTCCCTCGCGCACTGCACCAACATCTGAAAGCTCCTTTCCTCAGCCGCCAATTAAGAGCAGCTATCGCTCTCTCAGATAACTGAAATAGAGAACGACGATGCCAATTCCGTGCCCGTTTCTCCTTTTGTAGGAAGCAGCGACGAGGGCGAGCCAGCAGGTGGGGGCGGCTGCGGACTCGCGGGCTCGAGCGGGGGCGGCGGCGGCAGCGAGAGCGCCGCCGAGATGGAGGAGAACAGCTCGCTCCGCTCGTCCAGCAGCAACAGCAGCAGCATTGCCGGCCCCAACAACAACAACAATCCCTCGTCCCTCGGCTACCGCGAGCCCAAGTCCGAGGCGCATCACGACGTGTTCCGGGATTACCCCCAGGCGAGGCCAGCCCATCAGCAGCTCGACTATCAGCGGCTGTTTGATGAGCAGCAGCATTTGCACGATGAAGCGAGGTCCAGGAGTCACAGCGACGATGACAGGAAGCCCTGGGACTTTAGCGACAAGCAGGCCTTACAGGCCAGGAATTACGTCAAGAGGGAATATCGGGATGAGTATCGTGAGTGTTGTTTGTTTATTGCAACTTGAATTATAAGAAATGTTTCGATGATTTTGTTAGCCACGTAGATCTAAGTCATTCGTGTGTATTTCTAAAGAATTATATCTTTAAAGATTGATTAAATATTTAAAAAAGATTAGAAAAAGATAAATGGCCTTGTGTAAAAATAAGCTTTGAATTATTTAATCATTTTCGATAATCCGATGAAGATAATTATTATAATTATTTTGACCGGGACAATTATTAGCTCGCAGTTTCGTTTTTTCTTGTTTTTTTGTTAATGTTTCAACGCGGGTCTTAATTTTTAATAGACCGTCATGAAATAGTGAACCCTGTAATTTCAGCAGACGATGCCGTAAAGCAAGAGCAGCCGAGTTCAAAGAAGAACCGATGGCTATCAGACTGGATGAACATTGAGTTGGTATCAAATAATTTCCCCAATCCAACAATGTCTGACTGGATGAACTCGCTACCGGACTGCATCGAGCTGAGCGTCTCGGCATCGGGTAACCCGTACCTCCGAGCGCGGAAGGACATCCCCGAGGGCAGGAAGTTCGGATGTTACAACGGAAACTGGTACCTGTCACGTAATCCCGTCGATCCTTGCGAGGTAAGTCGAATGTTCTAGAAAATAAATCGGAAGCACCCATCCGATATTATTGTGCAATAAATAATAACGTACACGGAAGATGCCGCGAACGATCTGATCACTCGGCGCACATGATCTCATCGGGGAGTCTTTCGTCGTAAAAAAGAATGAGAGAGAGAGAGAGATTGGAGGACTCGTCGGCGCGGAGCCGTTTGAAAGATGATCGATCTGTTTACAACGAGAGAGAGAGAGAGAGAGAGAGGAATTTTCTCTGGGTTCGCGCGCTCCTCGGGGGCCAATATACAGCCGACGACGACGCGCTATCCTACTGGCTTAATCCCCGGTATTATCCGGGCAGATGCCGTGGCAACGACAGAGTCGTCATTCAGTCTCTTTCTCTCTCTTTTCTGAGCGCGCGACCACCTGGTTCGTTCCGTTTCTGCCTCTCTCTGACGCCTCTGTGATGCTTCGCACGCGAGCTGGAAGGTGTCATCCGTGTTGACAGATCTGTCAGTCGCTTCTGGACACCTTCCCCGGGATTTCCAAATTTTTGACTCGAGAAAGGAGGAGAGCGAATGGAGAGATGAAAGCGCATCCAAGCGAGAGCCCGCTCGCAGGGCTGTCCTTTTTTTTCGAGCAGCCCGCTTTGAGACGCTGCGAGATGGCCGTCTTTCTTTTCATTTCAATATTATATTAGCAGGTAGTGTGTGTCTGGTTTTCCGTTTGGAATCTCTCGTTTTCGAGGAAGTAGGATCGAGAAGTGCAATTGGTTGGGCAATGCGTAACGTTTTTGTGGGATTCAATATAGTAACGTTTGATGAAGTATCAAAGTTTCCTGGATACGTGAGAAATGTTTAATTAAATTTTGCGCGAGTTTTCTATTTACAAAATTTGAGTTGATATTAAAGTTAGATATTTTTCCAATAGGAATTTATTGGTAAAAATCTTAAGGTCAAGTTCTTAGTTAACAATTCAAAAATGGAGTCCTTTTTTAATTTTTTTTTTTTTTCGTACGCGGAAATAAATAAAGGAAAAATGTTTTTTTAATATGCACATATTTAATATTTTTCAAATAATAGAAAAGTGACTCTTTTAAAAATTAATATTACGAAAGCTTATTAAAAAAAAAATCAAAACATTGACCAATTTTGCACTTATAATAATCAACAACATGTTAACGATAATTTTTTTACTTTTTTCCACTTTTTGACCTACTATAAAAAAGTATATTGTAAGAGTTTAATACGTTCAGGTATTTTTGAAAATAAAATAGCTAATCGATCAAGTGGTTTGAAAGTTATCGTCAAGAAAAACGCATTTCAAATTTTTGTTGCTCAATTTTTATTAAATAAACTACGTGCCTTTACTATATACTAGCTCATACACAAATTCCCATAATAAGATTAAAAAAAAAAATTTTTCGGCTGTGATCGACGAGAACCCGACCTCATTATACAAACACACAAAAATCCCCAATGCATCAACAAGTTTTCCAAAAAATGAAAACATCCCCTGACATCAAGTAGGTCACTACCATCTAATATCTTGATTCATCAATTCAATCCCGACGACGTCACGATTTAAATAGCTCGCTCCCTGACGGAAGAAAAGATCGAAAGGTCAGGCTCACGAGAGGAATCAGTCCGCCGCCAACCCATACTCCCAGCTCGTGAACTCGTCGGACTCTGAAGCCAGTGGGGGTGGTGATAGATATGATAGCAAGAGCGCATGTCGCACTGACAAAATGTAAATGGCTTCATCCATCTAACGGCCGACAAAAAGGCAGCCGCCGCGCGCGCCGGCCGGGGCCAACTGTCGACCGGGCGATTACGGGATAGATTAAAGCAAACTACCCCTTCGTTTCGCCGGACGATCTATCAACCCCTACGCGCAGCGGTCGCGCGCTCGCGCGCTGCTTTCGCGCGTCCGTGCCGCCACGCCAATTTTCACGAATTTCACAGGGATCGATCCTGTGTCGCTGGATGCTGTTACGTCTCTCTCTCCGCTGCAGGCTCGCGTTACATCCCGGCCGAGGTCGGCCTGTAATCCGTTCGCTCGCTTCGATGATTCGGCTAATTTTTTTCCTTTCGATTATATTCCGAGTATTTTCGTTATAGCTTCTCGAGTTATCGCGATCGCGGCTGGTATATAATTGCGGTGATTTGACGGACGGGGGGAAAGAAGAGCGATTCGATGGGAAAAGGAGAGCGAGAAGCGGATGATTTGAGAAAAATCGTCTCCCTTTTTTTGCGCCGTTATACTCGCCTGGCCTATAATCCTTTTCTCACATCTCGAAAACGCGCGGAAGAAACGGAGCTGTGGATCCGTCTAGCGCGAGGGGAGGAAGCCAGAAGGGGCCTCGAGGCGCCGATCATGCGAAACCAGGTAAACCGACGTTTTTCCCCAAAATTTCATGTTTATGCATCGGGCACGAGGGGCGAAAAAAGAGGCCCTGAATGACAAAACCCAAACGAAGAGATCAGAGCGAAGGGGTATCGATATTACCCGTCTCTCACCTGCTGCCCCAGCAGACTAGATTTTTTTTTATTCCCCGGAATCCCGATATAGTGCGGTATAGCTTTTCTGAGCGCGGAAAAAATGAGGGGCGCCCCGAAAAAAAGGGCTCAGAGAGAGGAGAGGAGAGTCTTGCGGGTACGTTTAGCTCGTTGACGCGTAATCAAACGGCGCGTAGTGGCGTGCCGGTTCGTGGCTGCTAAACCAATCTTAGGCTTAGCCCACTCGCGCGTGAGCCTCTGGCAACTCTCGCACCCCTTGTGATGCCGGTTGAGCCAGAAAAGAGAGAGTGAGTGTGTGTGTATAGTAGTAAGAGGGCACGACACCAATTTACCGGATGATTTCGAGTCTACGCGCGCGCGCCCAGCGCTTAAATGATCAATCCTAGCGCGAGCGCGCTCGTGCCGGGAGCGGCACGCGATTCGATAAGCTCGTTTATTTTCGCTTCTTTTTCGGGAGGATACGTCGAACTTTGCGGTTATTAGTGATCGGGTTTTTCGGTTGGCTTTGTTCTTTTTATTGTATCTGGGTTTTCGTCTAGATCTTTTTTGGTTTTATATATTTATGCAACGAAAACATGTGAATTCTTCTAATTTTTATTGGGGTTGAGTTGGCTTTTTTTTCTTTTCATTTCTGACAAAATTTCAGAATTAATACACTTAATATTATTAATACAATTTTTCAGAATTTATCGTTAGTACAGTAAAAATAAATTTTTTAAATATTTTATTTGTGAATGACTGTTTATTTATTGAAAGCTAAAACTAAAAATAGTCTACTCATAAAAAATAAGGTATTTTCAAATTGATGATTTGATAATTGTCAAAATAAGTATTATAAATATGCAAAGATACAAGCAATTATCTGATCTATCGGCAAACAAAAACGAGCTCATTAACAATCGTCAACCCAATACTTGCGATTTCAATTCAAACCTCTTCCCACAAATTATTTCGTTTTCTCGCTCCTCCATATCCCCAGCCACATGAGAGAGCAGTTACTTCCACGTGATTGCGACGCCCCCTCTTCCCTCGAAGCCGGACAAAACGTAGCCGCACGCTTGTTTTTCATGCGCGCTCACGGAAAAAAAGAGAAAGAGAACGCACCACAGGCACACAAGAATATAGAGCGGAGGGATGATGCCAGCCAGAGAGAGAGAGCAGAGAATAAGCGCCGCGTATATACTTTTTTGCCAAATCGTGTGGAAAACCGCCGAGCGCGCGAGCGACGTTTGCCGCTGACAAATTATATAAATGGTGAACTCGGACAAAGCTGTATACGTGCACGCGCCGCAGCGAGTGCGCGCCGCTCTCTTTTCCTGCACGACTTCAAAAGGAGCCCACGCGCGCAGGGCCCGCTTTGACGAGCATTCGAACGAATTAGCTGACCCACAAACCGACTGTCATTAATAAAAACTCGCCGGCTCTCTCTCGCTAAACTGCCGCTTTTTGCGCTACTCTCCCATCTGTTTTGCCGGATTTTTGACATTGACTTATTTGTCTACTTTTTTCCAAAAGCTCGGAATTTTGACATAGATGCAGAAAACTCAAATTTCATATATCGTTTGGCAGCATTTCCCAAGTTCTTTTGTCACCCATGAACCACTTAGCAATTCAAGCAAAGCATTACATCTTTTCTCCACTAAAACGAAAATTAGATTTTCAGAATCACAGAATACATATTCAATTGGCAATTACCAGTTTCCTATTGAATAAAGCAAACAGGCCAAAGCCCAGCAATTTGTATAATCCACGTGAGAGAAGCAGCAGCATTTCCCGACAGCTGTCTCTATAAGAGCAATCTTGTTACCCAGCCTCTCTCTCTCTCTCTCTCTCTCATTCATCGATACACACTGCCGATGCCTGGAAGAAAGCTCGTTAAGGCGGCGCTCGGGGAGTGGCGTCGCATAGCGCGATTCCCGCGGGACTAGCGTTCATCCTCCGAGCTACACGGCGTTTAGGCAAGCCAGTGTGAATCGCATTTCGCACTCGTTACTCGCGACTATAGCCTGAAAGAAACATCGGCAAAAAGAGAGAGGGGCTCGGGCCGAGAGCCAAGGACACATTGTCGCGGCTGGACATTGTCCAGCGCTACGATATCGGGGCGTTGCGAGTCCCCGGGCCCGGAAGTGCCTGAATACAATGCCGAGCGCGCATTATAATTGCAGCTTCAGGTACACCAGCCAAGTGCATGGAAAAAAGCTTGACGCGAGTCCGTCTCTCTTGCTCTTTGTGCTTTCTTCAAATCGATATACGCGCAGCGCGGGAATATTCCCAAGGCGTAGGGTTACGCCGTGCAGGGAGGTTTGACCGCTAATTTCGAAATTTTCCGAATTTAAATTTGAAAACGGGAAGAGAGCGGGAATGGGATACGGGACAGGAGACAATCGGCGCCCGCGGGGATCGCCAGCTTTGTCGGCTCGTCAGCCGTTGACGGGCTTCGCTTCGTTGTAGCGCCGAAATATGTGCCAAGTTCGCGGTCAGTTATTTTTAAATAGGTATGCGAAGACTGCGTTGAATGCGCAGTATGAGAGCAAATTATAGTAGATATTTGTAGCTTTAAGTAGTTTTTGTGAGTCGTATCATTATTTTAATATTTTTATCTATTTTTAAAAATGCGTTAAGATCTTTAATTTAGGATTATTAACTAAAATTCATTACAACTTTACATCTGTTTTTAAAGGGCTTCCAGCCCGTTTAATGTATTACATAAATAAATATATTTTCAATCATTTTTTACCGTACAAAATTTTGAATTTGATTGATTGGTTTTTGTTTTGTCACCATTAAGTATTTGTTAAAGTTTTTCATTGTAAATAGTCGGTTTAAGTTGAAAAACTTCTTTTTATTATTTTTTCGTCTGAAAAATAATCTGTATCAAAAACGAGCAAAAACAGCAGCAGGAAAAAAAGAATAAAAAAAAGAACACTTGAAATTTAAAAGGCAGAGTACGCATACGAAATTGGATGACCTTGCGGGCAAAAGGGTTAAAAATTCATAAAGTCCAAAGGGAATAATATTAACAAGACAAACCGGGAGCCAAGTGAAAACGTGTACTCGAATGTCGCGACAAAACGGCATGCAGAGCCGAACACGCGAGCTCTTCTTTCACTCACGCGCTAGAACTGACCGACTAACTAGCCCTTTTTTCGCGCCTCTGTCTCTCTCTCTCAGCCAAGAATCGAGTTCCCTCCTTTTGATTGACACTTTTACCGCTCTGCGCGCCTTCTTTCGCATTATGTTAATAAAGATATGATACACCTTTGTAGGGACCTGCGCGAGAGTATATTTTGACATTTAAATTTGCTCTTCTGTGTGTCGGAACGGCGCCGCCGTCTGAGACCCTAGCCGACTAGACCCTAGAGCGCGTGCTACTGTGTACTAGGTGTGTAGAGACGTTAGTACCCTTGTCACAGGCCAATTTATAATTCGCGCATAATCCTGTGCCATCCCATTTGCCTACTGTTGAGGATAGGCTGGCTCGTTGGCATTGACTGCTCGGAAATTATATAGTCATTTAGTAATGCATACATTAATTCAATAACTTATTAATATAATTCTTTTTTAATTTTACAAAATTTAATTTATTGGTTTCATTATTTTAATGTAACGTTTAAAGATCGCATCGATAAAACGTAGACTGAAAAATCTAGTAAAAACGTTCGACGAAGACAGATGATCTTTTTCGAAAATACGCCCACTAGATAGCATCGCTAACTAGAGGAAACCTTATTTAGGCCGGGTCCTTAGCTTGCGAGCGAATTTAATGTTTGGACGTCTGGAAAGCGATAAATCTTAGGGGCCGCACTATCTGTCGAAAATGAGCATAAGCGGCACGTGTTGTCAGCTCGACAAAGCCCGCTGCGAGCGTGACCCCGTTCGTCATCCTCGCCCTGACCAGATACACCCCATCCGGCGTAAAAGGCTCCCCGCGCGCAGCTTTCTATCTCCCTTGCTTCATCTCTTTCTCTCGCTCCGTCTCCTTTCAATTCTGCACGGGCAGAATGAAGAGCGGAGAGCGAGGCGAGACTTTTTGCAGCTAGACAAAATGAACTGCCGAGACGCTAAACGGACTTTTGTGTATAAGCGAGGAAGAAAGAAAATTAGAGATGTAAGGAAGGAGAAATAATAAGAGAGAGCGGGGTGAGAGAAAGGTAACTAGGAGGGAAAATGATTCGAGGGAAGGGGGTGGGCGAAGGCAAGTGACAGAACGCAAACTGCGAACGAGTGAGAGAGAGAGAGAGAGAGAGAAGGATACGGCGTGTGTAGGAAGCCGTTTCGCCAGCGTAGAGAGCAAGAGAGACTCCCGCAGACTTAATTGAACTTGTTCGCAACTCATAACGAGAAGTCGAGTAAGTGCTACGGTTATAATTTACGGAAAACAATCGAGGCGCCTTTGATGTGGTGCCGCGATTGTCTCGATTTCCGAGCTCTCCCCTGCTCCTTGATTTTCCCTCTCTTGCTCTATCGACTGATTGGCAAAACGATAGTAACGAGGACAGTTGAGAAAATCTGACTAGTTTAAATAAAACTAGAAATTATTTTATTTTAGTTTTCGAAGTAATATTTATACATCTCTAATTAAGATAAAGTATTTGATACCTTCTATATTTTTATTTTTATTTGATACTGTATAATAGTGAGCGAATTAGTAAGGAAGAACATTATAGAAACGCCAGATTGCCAGGAGCAGAATTCAACTCAAGTCCAAATGAAATTTTTGGAATTTAGCGCAAAGACTAAGGAAACAAACGCGCAGACACAGTAGACACATAGGTACACACGCTGCAGCGGGTTAAGTTCGTTTCTCCCGGCTGGCTTGACATATTGGACGAGCGCTCGCTTAGAGCCAAGCTGCCGTGCGCATTCTACGTACAATGACCGAACTAATCTGGCCCAACACACACGGACAGAGCAGCCAAGTTCAATATACACAGGAATACACCTAAACCCCCGGGGCATCGAGCTCCCGATATATATCTGCCTGCGTTCTCGGCTCCTACCCCGGCATAATTCAGCAAACTGACAATCTAATTACCTTCTTTCATGCAAAATTAGATATCGCCTCCCCTCGCGAATTTCCCCTTCAACCCAACACCCCGATCGCAGTTTTTCGCAGGATCCGAGAATCAGCCGGCGATTGATAATCCGTTAAATTTATCACGCGAGTCAGGCCCGCGCAATCTTGTAAATCGTTCCGATGAGAAAAATAAAAGCATCAATCATGCCGGGAGGCGCAGCGCGGCTCGGAGCATCGCCAAAGCGACCATTATTACGATATATATACACACAGAGAGAGCTAGTCGGCTCCGTCGTCCCGACAAATCTTCATATAGCCCGAGAGTGAGATATCGAGTCTGGCGCACGTCAGGCGCACTCTGCCTTCGTCCTCGTCATCGCTTCGGCGCGCGCGCGCGCGCTGGCTGCTTTGCCGCCGCCGGCAGCGGAAAAACAATTTTGCCAAATTTTCTGGTAAATAGGCCTCTAATGATCGATCATAGCCCGGGGGGCTGGCTTTGACGCGCGCGAGCGCTGATATAATTTATACCGTTAGATAGAAAAGCCGGGGGTAGCTTCCCTTTCTATGTTGGCGCTCTATATACGTGTGTGTATGCCTCGGGCGCAGCAAAACTCACGGGAAGAGGGTGGCATCTGCTGCGCGTTAGGCACGGCTCGCAGGACACGGTATCGCCTTGTCATTACGCGCATTACTTTCAGCGCCTACCTCGCAAGCCAGCAAAGTCAAGTGGGTCAAGTATGCAAGCGTTATTCGATGCTTTACATGGCTTTTTGGATGGCCTGCTGCAGGCGGCACGGATGCAGCCCCGGGCTAATTCGTTTCTCTTATTCGGGCTTTTATTGCTGTATCTGCATGCTTGAATTATGATGCTACTTTAGTCATTTTTTGTGTGACAAAAGCAAACAACTTTTTGAGTATTACTATAGTTTTGTGATGGATTATTTTCGTTTTGATAAATATTTATTTAAGTTTTTTATTTAATTTGAATTCTTTAAATCAACGTGTGCTGTACTAGTTTATTGTTATTTTTTCCCAACAATTTTCAATATTTGAATCCTTATCTAAAACACAAAGTCAAGCCCCTGTAAAATTTAGCAGACTTCAGAATGATTCTTATAATAGGTAGAATTTTAATCCAGATTTCAGTACAGCTATATACCTACCCCGCTTATATAGAGCTCGGTCGTAATTCGTCGAGCGTCAGCGCGCAGCTCTCTCAATTATCATCCCTTAAATAACAGGGCTGTTTACGATCCTCGGCTACTTAATGCAGTTAATACAGGAGCCAGCTAGCGCGCGCGCAAGGTCCTTTCACATCTCTCCCCTCTCGAGGCCCCGAGTTTCACTGCCGAATTCAGAGAAGATGTAGTAGCTGCGAAGTACACTGACTTGGCTTATACAGAGCGCGCGTTGCACGGAACTCTCTGGCGACATCTTTCCTTAATTTCTCGCTCGCTCTCGCTCTCCTCCTGGATCTTGCCTTAATTAATGCTTAATTAATCCCGGCCGAGTCGAGTTATTGTGACGGAGGGCGCCTTGGCTTCATAGTGTCTCGGAAATCTTGGGGAGTAAATCCTAGTTTCGAAGTGAATTGTCAGATTTGAGAAGAAATCGGCTTTGTTTAATATTATAGCAAAATTTTGAAAATTTTGCTGAATAATAAAATATAGAAAACTTGCTGGTTTAATAAAGAAGGTTTCACGACGAGTGGCCGTCAAATAAATTTTCTTGATGCCGCGACCTCCGTTGTAAGGCCAAGAAACATGCTGCGCTGTTAAAAGCATTTTTACGTCAACCATCGCTTGGCTATCATCTGGCTATTGATCGGTTTTATTCATAACTTTCCTTGTTTCGAACATCCTTCATATACTTAAAGGGGCCATTCCAAGAAGATATTTCATTATAGTGTAAAATTTTCTTTTTAATAATATATTAAAACTATCAATGATTTAATGTAAAATTATGTTGATATTTTAGAAAAATTAATTTAAGAATAAATTAAATTTTTGTTAAAGCATTAGTAAAAATTATACATTTGGTTCACTCACAAGTAAACAATCAAGCGACTTCTCAATCCAAGCCTCCAGATTTTAACGAAATCCAAGCACACCCGCTAAATCCAGCATCATTAGTAAAACGATCCAAAGACGCTTCCCTCCATCACCGCCGCCTAATCTGACTTTAAAAAACGAAGACACAACAGCAAAATCCATTTGTAACAGCCGCCGCGGCCCTCCCGTTTCCTCGTTCTCGTTGACATTCGTCCTCGTTAATCCGAGAGCGGCACGCGGGCGCATTCATCGATCCTCCGGCGAGCGATCGAGCAAATGAAGCCGTGTCCCACGTTGGGGACACGCACACTGCTCCTCAGCGTATATACGGGCCGCATAATAAAGGGATGGAAATGCGGCCTCGTTTTTCGCAGGACCTCTCGGCTCTATAAGAGAGATGAAAATCGGCTGGGCGTGGCCGTTTATCCTCTCGGGCGCGTCTCCTTCTTCGCACCATCTCTCGGCCGACATCTCACTCGGACAATGATGAGGCGTGCTGGGATCGCTGCAGCCGATTATGAGGGCCCGCAAAACCGATCGTCCTCGCTCTTTTTCTCTTTGACGCTTCTTCTTCCGTGGGTGCTCTGCTTTGCTGCAGGGCTGTGGAGCTATCTGTTTTTACAGCGCGGAATGCGAGAGGAAAACCTTTCGAGCGGATCGGATCGTTGTGTGGGTGTATAGCTTGTGGAGGTGTGAGGTTACAAAGGAAACGATCGCGGGGATTTCGTTTAGTGGTATTTGAAGTTTTCACCCTCGCTTCTCTGGCTTTCCATCATGAGTTTACTTTCTTTCTGCGTTAATTCATTTTTTTTTACTTTAGGAATACGATTTTATTTTCTTATATAAACGAAGAAGATACTACATTTCTGGCATAACTTTGTTTTCATTTTTGAAAATTTAAGTTACAAGTAAAGTAAATAATAAATTTACACGGAGTTTTATATCATAAAATTTAAATAACTGAAAATAATTTAATGGAACTACTTTTTTATTTACTTTTTTATTACTTTTTTAATTTAAAATGTTTATAAAAAATCAGTTATAATGTTACTCTGTTAAAAAAAAAAGAAATAATATTTTGAAAAGAAAACGAAAAACTGACAGCTTACGCTGGCCATTCAATTTGAATAGAAATATAAGATAGCGGAAAAGTCTGGATGGTACCGGGGACGAGTCCTTTTGTAAAACCAGTGCAAAGACTCCCCGCTGGGGCTCATCTTGTGGCCGAGGCGCTCGAAAAGTGATGGGCCTGAGCGCGCGTTCTTTCAACGGCTGACCCACAATGGAGGTGTTAGAGCAGATAACGAGTAAGATATCTCTGGTGGAAAATCAGCGGATTGCTCTGCGGTAAGCCGTTAAAGCGTTCCTTCTTCTCACCTTTTTTCTGTTATTCGGATGCCACAACACACCAGCGGTCCACCGCACTTTTTCGAGCTGGTGCTCTAAACATTTTATTGGGGGAAATGAAAGAAGCGGAAAGTATATAGATATGTAGAGTTTTGTTTTGTTATTTATGTATTAATTATGTTTACGTAAGCTTGCAACATAGTTATGGCATTTAGAAAATTAAATATAGCCAAAAAATAAAAATTCATGAGAATTGCAGCTACGTCGCAATTAAAACTATTACCACATTTTATGCCAATTTGAGCAGTTTCGATTTCTTTTTTGCGAACTGCGAACTACCCATTACGTGTTTTTACGAAAGTGCAACGTTCATATTCTGTGCTCTAATTAAAATTTAACGCATCGTGCGAAAACGATGACTTAATAGCATAACTTTTTCTGTGCTCTTCATTTTTTTATCCTAAAAATTTTCTCGACTTTTTTAACGAGACTAATTAAATCTTTCTTAAAAGATTAAAATTTTCCGGGTCCACTTTGAAATAAAAACAATCTAATTTATTAAATAAGGATCTGGCTACTACTTTAAACAACTTTTCACTCAATCATTTACATAAACAATTTGTATTCCAAATCATTCCTAGATCTAAACCAAACAACAATAAAAAAAAAAAATCATTTCCACGGATTCCCGTTCTCCCGACTTCTGATTAACACCGAAACCGTAGGCGCGCCGGGGCCTACCGATCGCGGATTATCAGTCATCACAAAGAAATAAAGAAACTCGTTTCAGTCGTGCCGCCTCAAATGCTCGGAATCGAGCCAACTACTGGAAACTACTAGAGACGCGTGGGCATCTGGAAGCCCCAGCGTAGAACGCGATTATAGGGGATGGCAGCACGCATGGAGAAGGCAAATCTGCCGGCGGGAATTGTCCGCACATGTCCGTCTACGCGAGCGACAAAGCGATTTCCCGCTGCGCGAGGAGGCCTCACGTCCACGCGTCCTCGATGATCGCCCCTCGAAATTGCTCGCTGCCTCTCCGCAGTCTTCTCTATTCTCGCCGGGAGATGAAGATGCGAACAAGAGGGAAAAACGTGTCGCGCCCGAAAGAGCCGTGCTTCTTTTTTCTTCTCGTTTTATCGGCGCTCTTCAATACGGGGAATCGCGCGTTCGGAATGAAACTTGGGTTTTTCACAATGGTGCGAGATTTATTTTTGTTCGGCTGCGCGCGTATCTGGAGATCTTGGAGAATCAAAATTATCTATATTTTATTTTTTTGTTTGTGCTGTTATTCTTCTTTTGCCTGCTCTTCAATATTCTTTGTTTAATTAAATGATTGCAAATCAAGATTTTTAAGGTTTATTTAAATTTTTTATACTCCCATTATAAAAAAGTTAAAAATACACATTTTATAAATAAGAACGACAAATTTTTATTTTTTACTATTTACATTAAATCATTCGAAAACTTTCTCAATTAATGCATTTATTCAACTTGAAACTTCCCGTATAATTCCTCGTTATAAAAACTGTAACGAAAACGTATCGATGACAAATGGTCCCAATTCGCAGCGCAAACAGACGCAACGCCTCCCTGCCACATTTAATGGATCCGCAAAGCAGAAGCAGCTCCGAGAAATTTGTTTACTCGCACCGATGAGCCTCGAGTTAACACATCATTGTCGCGAGGTGTGACAGACCTGCAAATCCTAATCTGGCCTCCGTCACCCGCTGCGCGCCGGATCGTGACCGTCTTTCAAAAATGCTCCTTAGTAGCTCGCTCTGCGGTAGCCCCCCTGCCATTATGCCGATCGCTCTCTGAAAAATCGCCTTGCGCTCGTCCGCGCGCTTTTTCCATTATACTGGGAGCTTGGACAAAACCTCTGCTTTATACCTACTTTGTTCTGCTGTATAGGTGCCAGGGGCGCGCGCACATTACGAGCTTCTCGGACTTGAGCTACCTGCCGGGCCAATGATACTTGTCTTTGTGGGCCCATCTTTTTTCGCTTTAGGTTTTTTTAAACATTATTATCGCGATCTCGATCGCTGGGTTGTCTATCATAAATATCTGGGGGTATTATTGGTAATCTTTCTTTTTAGAGGCTGGGTGGACCAAACACGCCTAGCCTGAATTTTTTTTCAATTTTCTTTACTAATATTGTGAGTTTGTACAAAATGTCCATAAAATTTATTCAAAATTTAACTGTAATATATGGTGCTATTTAATATTTAAAAAAATTGAATTATTTATACTAGATTAGATGCATTAAATTGTCCATAACAACTAAGGTATAAACTAAAAACAAGCATGTAGCACCTATCAATATCTCTTAAAATTTCCCACGAGCTACCGAAGCAACGCCTACACCCAATAAATACCAGCACTCGCAACAATGAGAATTCCAGTAGTTTTCCGAGACATCGCTCCCGATTGCACAAGGCGTAAAGACAAGTCCGCGCATTTACGCTCCCGTAGCATCCCGTGAACGGGCACGAAGAAGAGCCTGAATCCAAAAAGAGTGTCGGAGCGTGCTTAAGCCGTCCTTCGGAGAGGCGCGCAAAGTAGCGCAGGGACTCATCCGATGTTTTCACCGGGACCGGGCAGGTTTTTCGCGCTATCCGGATTATTGCGCCACGGGTGACTGGCCGCGCGCGGACCAGCGCGAAAAGCCGGGGGACAGCCGTGCGGTTTGTTATGTAACCAAAAGACGCTCGCTGGATGAACGCGCCGGAAAAAAGCTAAAGTGTTTCGGTGAAATAGTTTCTCGAGATTTTAGAAAAATTTGTCGGTCTTTTTATTTTTTATTTATTTACTAGTAATAAATAATTGTTCGTAGATGCACATATTGAGAAGAAACTACAAATCTTAAATAATATTTTGGTCTGCAATTCCGCAATAAAAATGTTTGAACAGCAACAAACGCCCGCTTTGAGGCGTGATTTTATTGATTTTACGATGTACACTATTTGCCTACTCGGCCTCGAGGAGACCAACAGCCGGCGTAATCTTTGCAAATTGGCCTTCGCCTTGTATCCCCCGATAAGGAGGCTACCCCTCAGAGGAGTGATATTTTCAGCTATTTATTTATCCCGGTTCTACGTATTATCCCGCTCGTTCACCTGCTAGAGGGTACACCTGTTCGAAATCTATCTTGATACGCTTTGCAAACAGAGCCGCGCGCCGAAGCGCTCATCTTTCTCGCAGGTCGGTCGCGCACGGAGAGGGATCGCTTTACTCGCTTTTTCTATATCCCCGGCGCACGCATGCACGAGGGAGAGCTCGAAATTTGCTTACACAGGGCCTTATATATACACCAAACTCTGTGCCCCTCTCGCTTTTTCAGCCTATAGGTATACCGGCATTATGTATTCAAGAGCGCGTTAAAAGTCTAGACTTTACGGCACTTGTAAATCGGCTGCGAGTTTATCTCTAAGGAATTTCGACAGGTAATGATGGATTATCGGCCCTGTTTACGGCACTGTGCTCGGGAGGTGTGATTCGAAGGAAGAATGAACTGTATCAACATGCGTATAGGTTGGATTCGTGTCTACAGTGATTACAGGTGTAGCTTTGTTTTTCCAAATTTTTATCTGTGCCAATAAAAATAGCGCCTAGAGTCATCACCTATATTTTTATTACAGTATTGATAACATCTTTAAATTACTTTTTCTTTTAAATATTTTTGATTTTACAAAATACAGTAAGACCGTTCAATCTCGCAAAACGTTTTTCCATCTTCATCTGTCAAACATCACGATCGAATGAATATTTTAGGGATCACTCTCCCAGCCACTCTACCTCCCCCGAAACATCACACGTATCTCTCCCATCAATAAAACAGCAGCCCGGAAAGCGCTCATCAGCCATAATTCACTCTCGTCACCTCGGAAGAACTAAGCCCCGCACTCTATCCCGAATCATCGATTCGTCTCAACATTCATCCCCGGCATTGTCCTCGGCGTCATTATACGCAACGCGGGACATTAGCGCGCAATGAAAGACGCCGAGCGCACCGCACTGTCACGCCGAAAACCCAGCACATGGGGTGGCTGCGTCCTATACACGTCCGCGAGTAGGCGGTAAGTGCTCGCTTCTCTCGGGCTGCAGAGGGGCGAGGGCGAGACGCTTGGCTGGCCATGCGCGACTCGCGCGGGATGAGGCCGAGGCCGCAAGACAATTGAAAGAATCACTTGTCTCGCTTGCGGGGGTGCGGGATGTAGAAAAGAGCCCCCGCGAGCAATATGCAGCCCGCCAGAAATTAGCTGCGCTCTGCGAGAGAGAATCATTATTATACGCTTGGGGTGGGAATTGCAGTCGTCGAGTCAAGTGTCTGTCAGAGGCAATGTTCCGTGCTAGGGCTGAACTGAATTATCCCCGTTTTCCTATCGTTATTAATTCGTTTGGCCTCTATTGAGTCTTCTTTTCAAATGTGTTATTACAGAGAAGATGTGTTGTTCGAAGCTCAGCTGTTATTACTCGCTCTGTTTGGACGGAGCACAAGTGTATTGCGTCAATTGTCGCATTATGTCATTTGCCTGGCCAAAGTCAGTGCGGCTGACGTTTGACGTTTGAAAGGAAAATTCGTGGGCTGTTTCCTTCGTTTTTTTTTTTAAATTTGCTTACACGCGCAGAGGTTTCATGTTCTAGACAATTTTTGTTCTCAACAAAGGATGTTTAAATATTTTTAAAACAGCGAAAGATAGGCGAAAACTGATAAGATTAAACCTGTACGAGTGTGACAAAGACTCACTGAATAGTCTTCTGGAAGTACAATGTGTTTCGAAAATGCTTTCTTATGCACATCTTGAGGATTACTCAATAACGCTCGACGTTTTTTGCATTTAAAATAAAAGTTTTCTAATGCATTGTTTTGAGAAAATCTTCTAGCGTATTCTAAAGAATTAGAATGTTTCTGAAAAAATGCTTTAAAATATACTTCTAA
This sequence comes from Eupelmus urozonus, assembly GCA_900480035.1. Classification (NCBI taxonomy): domain Eukaryota; kingdom Metazoa; phylum Arthropoda; class Insecta; order Hymenoptera; family Eupelmidae; genus Eupelmus; species Eupelmus urozonus. The sequence continues at coordinate 12,520 of UELX01001736.1, read as the reverse complement.
ATGTATTCAGGCTAACGTAAAATAATTTATAAAATCTATGAACTTTTTCAGATGCTGTATAGCTGGAGCGAGGCACGAAAAACCTTTGAGGAAAGACATGAATGGATGAAGTTACTTCGGAACTCGAGAAATCCAGCCGAAATTAATCTACGAAGACTCCAATCCAAAGATAGATTCGTAAGTTTTTTCCTGTGATGTTCCATTTATTTATCAATAAATCGAAAAAGTTAAAAAATATTTTGTGACTGATGCAACAATAGGTAGTAGGCACGCAAATGTTTAGCAGCTCACTTAGGCATTTTTATGAAAAAATCAATATTAGGTGAAAAACGAAACAATTTTATTCTCCTCATCAAATAGTTAATTACAGCCATCTAGCAAATCACCATCCCAAATTCGATATTACAATATTCGCAAGCTATTTTAAAAGTTACATAGGCAAGTCAAAAACCAGCTGACGCTTATCTTTATATGCCGAGAACGTCAGTTGCAGCGGGCAAAATAATAATTCGGTGTATACCGTATATAGAGGCTCGCTCCGGTATTCCCCAAAGCGAGGCGCGAGCCGATCGTTGAAGCGATTTTAACTGATTTAACATATGTTGCCCCCGCGCGTTCTGCTGGAATGAACATTCCACGCAAACTGCTTTCTAACCCCCCGCGATGGACGACTTCCTGACATCCATTCGACTTACGTAAAATAGGCGCTCGTGGCCGGATGTCTTTCCAGTCTCGTGGACTTAACCCGCTTCGAATAACTTTTTAATAGAAACTATTTTTCAGCGATGATTTTTTAATTAAAACAACGCGATAGTTAATAAATAATTCGCAACTTTATTAGTTTTAAGTATAGAGTATAGATTCAGCATTTCGAATCGGACTAGAGCTCCCGAGTAAATAATTTAAACAAGAGTTAATAACCGATAAATTATTTCCAGGGCCACATCGAAGCGGCGCGCAACATCGAAGCGGGCGAGGAGCTGGTGTGGGGCTGGCAAGCTCGTGATCCCCCGGATCCCCCGCCCCAGTACATGCGACTGATCAACGAAGACGAGAACACGAGCGAGTACGGTAAGCGTCAAAAGCCTCGATCAAAGTCAATAGCCACCCCCTCCTTGCCTCGGTTCGTTATATACGAGCGTCAGGTGCGCGCGCTCAGGAAAATCGGGCCCGAAGCTAAATCGCGTGAATCGTGAGTCGTCGGAAAGAAACGGCGCAAGCCCTGGGCTTAAGTACGTCTATAACGACCGCGTCACGGCCTCCTGATTCCGGCGTGATTCACCTGGCCGGGGCCGTTGAATATTGACCCCCCCGCGCTCGCCGCGCGATTATCGGCCATCCTGCGGTGGGGTGTGTGCGCGCGCGCGCGCCCCCGAGTGGCCAGCCCCCTTGCGGAGAGTCGACTTTTTGTTGACATTATTGCCGTTATTGTTCTCGCGATCGTCCGCGTTTTTCTGATTATTTTTCTTTTATGCGACGCTCTCTCTCGAGGGGCTTTTTTTTAATACATTGTTAAGTCTCAAAAGCCGCCCATCGCGTTGTTTTCGATCTGATGAAAAAGAGTGGTATTGTTGGGACTAAAAGGACGTTTTTCAGATGTTTGTTATCATAAACGGCAGTATAACGTATGTAGTCTTTTTAAAATTATATTATTAAAATGATTTATATTTATTATAAATTATAAAATAACATGAATAAGAATTATATTTGAAACTTTTAATAATGTAGAATTAAAGGTAACTAAAATATTTAAGTTAATTATGAGATTTTATATATCCATAAAAATTTTTTGTTAATATCATTGTAATTAACTAGTTTGTAATTATAAGATTAACATTTTAAATATTAAAAATTGCTTTTTTCAAAACATCTTTAATAACGAGAGTAGAAATAAATGTTAGTCCTCAAACACAATATAAGTACATAAGATATAATTTATAGTTTCTTTCAACTTTACTATTCTCTTTAGAAATTTATATCCAGAAAATTTAATTAGATAAAAAAAATGAAGAAGGAAAATTACTTGTTTGCCTCTTAACTTCAGATATGATCAAGTTTTGATAATTAGTAAGTGTGATTTATAGTTATTTTCCTTAAAGAAGATGATAAAAATTATTTTTTTTTAAAGTCACGCTGCATTAGAATTTCTACAAATTCTACAATTCTTCGAGGTAAAATTTTTCCTATTTTATAGATTTTAAAAATGCAGATTTTTTTCCGTTTTTGTAATGACCATTTTATGCAAAATATGGTTATTGAGTCAGGTTAATACATGGCATAATATGTAACATTCCTTTACTATCGGTTTTATCAAAAAAGTTTTTGAGTGTGAATATATCATCATTTTAGATAAGAAATTAAAATTGGTTTATTTTTGCCTATTTGAGAAAGTAATACAAGATCACTTAATTTTTCTATATATGAAAGTAAAATTTACAAGTTTGATTAGAGAATTGTATTGTACTTTATTAAAAAAATTATCATTTTATAAGTACTCTAAATCTTAAGATTTTTAGGCTAGCATCATTTAAAAAAATGTTACTATATCTTGAGCTACGACTTTTTCAACAAAGTTTCTCATTTTTTTGTTAATGAGTAAATTTTAATCCAATTTGAAGAGCGTGGTTTACGAGTCCTCGTTATACCCATTAAAATTAATCTCCCAGCAGAAGTTTTTCTCGCTCGTCAGTTATCTGGTTGTAATTTTGCAGAAAGATGGCTCGGCGAAGTAGATGGTTTACGGGGGTGGAAGCGTTGGCGTCGGGAAAGGTTATGCGATATCCAGATGACGCGGTAATTAAAAGCGAGCTTATTGTTAAAGTTAAACGTGCGACATTGCGCGCTCGGGCGCCTCTGTTTCTCTCTGATTCTCATTTACGACCACACTCCTCTTGTCACTTTACGATCCTCTATATACAAATTTTAATTTTTCTTACGATACTGTTTTTCAATTACTTGCAATATAACTAACTGTATCATTTTTTTATTATTACTAGCGAACTTACTTGATTATTCTGAGTAATAAAATTATAAAAAAATATTACTTATTTAGTTTCGACCGATTTGAATTATGAATAGTTTTTTAATTAATTAACCCTATCTTTTCATTTGTAACTGTGTCCTACAAAATATCGTTTTGCAATATAATCCATGAAAAAATGTAGAATATGCGTGATAAACTGCAAGAGTAAATGGTTTTATCTCTGCATTCGTTCATTAAAATTATTATCGTGCACCGTCTGGCAGTCAAGTCTAACTATACCGGAAACGGTCGCAACCAGTTCCGGGCAAATGTTTATCCATAATTCTCACGACTGTTATATATTATCTGCACTAGGGAGTTTATTTAAAGAGTCTATATAGTTTGATAATTTATTCGATTAATTTTCAACGATGCGTTTGAGAAAAGTTTTTTCTTTAACGATATCACCCAAGTCGTTTCTAAGGATTCTTTCTAATTAGAGGACAAGCTTGGCCCGGCCGGGATATAAGAAAGAAGTCGTTTTACAGTAAAGTTACGATAGCAATTAAGTCAGTTCTTGAAACTAATTAAAAGGTCTGAGTTTAAGCAGACTACTTCAGAGGGAGACAAAACGACCTGATATAACTTTCGTTTGCGAAAAAGTATCACAGCCAGTTCTAGATTGGAAAAATATTTTGCAATTTACATTTTACAAAACGTTTTGTAATTATTACTCTGTAATAAGTAACATTTGTAATCAACACGGCTCGTTTAACGTTTTAGTTAACCAAATCATTTGAAATCAAAGTTTTCTCAATTTAATAATAATCGCAAAGTGGCCGAAGTCGCACAGTGAAAAAAAAGGTTTACGCACATCAGGCGCAGCAAAAATAGCCGTTCGCGCGCAATAAAAGCGACGGCGTGAGTTCCGCACGCGGGAATAATGATGTCAAACAAAAAAGGAGAGAGAAAGAGGCTGTCCGAGGCGTGTGCTGCAACCCTTGCGGAGAGTTAGGGGGGGCATCTGCGCTCCGGCACGAAGGGATTTCCATTTCCCTTTTTCTCCCGGTGGGAGGGAGAGACACCGGGGAAGAGAGAGAGAGAGAATCGCTTTAACGCTAGCTGCAGGCTCGCGCCTTACATCGGGGGTGCAACCATAATGCTTCCGTCTCTTTGGCTGCTGCAGGCGCGTGTTAAAATGCCGAGCTCAGATATATAATATTTCGAACACGCCGCTTCGCATTGTGCTGGCCGCGCGGCTTTGTATACCCAGTCGGGGTTATTATTCGTTCCCTGTTGTGTGCTCTTCTCTCTCTTTCTATGTACAGGAGGACAAATGTATTTAGATAAAGCTCGCACCGGAGCGCGATTTTTCTTCAATCTTTGACGCGAGATAAACATCTGTCTCCCCCCGTCGGTGCTGTTGTAGCCGCGGCGAGGCTTGATTGACTTGTTTCTCTCTCGTCGAATTACACTCTTTTCTTTTTTCCGGCTCTCAGTGCGTGTAACTTACTGGGATGTTATTCAATTGTAGTTAATTTTATTGTGTTTTCTTGTAGGTGAATGATTATTGAAAGAGTGTGTAATTGCTGTGCTGTTTTTATTCGTGAATTCATTTTTTAAGCATTTTAGAAGACTAAATAAGAACTATTTGCCGACTAACTACAGGATGCCTAATCATTAAATAATTAATCAATTACAGATACTATTTGTTAGCTTTAAATTAGGGCTTAATAAAGTTTTAAATGATTCGTTCTAACTAATTAATTTTCAATTTAAGTACTTTAATACATATTTGAATTCAATAAATATGTAATAATTTATACATTGATAGATATTAAGTATAATTTCAAACAAAAATTTAGAATTTTTTTAGTATACATCTAGTATCACCATAAAAATCCCATTATCAATTATAAAAACTAGTAAACTGTTGTATCGTAAATACCCAGTCTCTTCCGTGAAATTCTTCCACGCGCATTAAAATTTAAATTTTTTAAACCGCACGTTTTTCAGCATCATTTGTCACTCACCCCCTCCACCAAAAAAAACCGCGCCCATAAAAAGTCAGCTTTGTGTGATTTAAAAAAAAAAAAGAGGTAGGCCCCGAGCGATGCTCCTTTCGAAGGCCGCAGCAGTTTAGCATGAGTTATGGAGCCCGATTTTCCAGCCTAGTTTTTCTAGTTACGCTCGTGTATAATAATCCGCGCTGTCTCGTCTCTGGGGTTTATCTCCTCTGTTCGACGTCTCTATTAGGGTTTTCGATAATTTATGACTCTCATTGTCGATTAACACGCGCGCTAGCATATACAGGGGGTGCAGGCTCTCCTGCATAGACGAGAGCGAGAGAGCGAAAAAACAGGCGCGCGCACGCTCGCACAAAAAAGGGGTACAAAAGGGCACGCGACACCGCTTTTTTCAGCGAGGGGGTGGCGCGCGCTCGCCCGCGTTTACGATGCAGTATTCGTGTAGTCTGTTGTGCGCGCAACCCCATCTGATTCATCGAATCGGCTCTAATGACACGACTATTTGACGTTTAACTTAACGCCGCCGCTCGTGTATGATGCTTATGATGTGCCGGCTCACGTGCCGATTGTGAACGGCTTCGTGAAATTTATGATTTGGCTGTTCATTCTAATTTTGAATAAGTTAATCTGGGTTTTAACATATGCAATATATGTTATTCTTTTTTCTTTTTAATATTAATTATTTAAACATTTTATTTGTATTTTTTATATAATTTTAAATTTAAATTGATAATTCAAATTTTCAAACGTTATAATTTCAAAACCATCAGTTCATTAAAAATAAAAATATTAAAAACTTGAATGTGAACTATCATCATTTCCGGTCTTAAAGAAAGGATGTCTAGCATTTCAACCCCATTACGAAAAATCCATTGATGTTGATCTAGTCACAGGACGTCTGTCTGGCGTTAATGAACACACTAGCCTCACGTTTGTTATTGTATAAGGGGATGTCATGGCGCGCCCAGGACGAAGTAAGATGCGAAAGAACGAAAAGTGTACGGTGTGCACCTGAAACGAAACTTACGATTAATGTCCGTTACTTTTTCCCATGTAACGGCCAACTGACTTAGCCGCAGGGGGTGTCAGAAGTGGATCCCACCTGTTGACTTGCCGCAGCGCGACTTCGTGCGCGGCCAAGTTCTTATTCGTCCAAGAATTAGCATAATTCCTAGGACCATGTGTTTACGTGGGGTCTGCCGATGGGAATGTTTTTAAATTTTCGTTAATGGTTTTTAATTGCGTTAATTTAAATAACATTCACACGAAGAGTTTTGATGATAAAAGTTTCTCTTGATGAGTACCATTATAAGATCTTTATCGTAGGTTAAAAAATATAAAAAGCAATGTCTTAAATTATTAACATTAGTTCATCCAAGATTCAAACGTTACTTAAAATGATTATTCTCAATTTTCTTTAATGACTCTGCAGTTATTCCAAGCCAATTGCAACAATTAAATTTCGTATCCCGTAAATGATGAATTACCTCGCGGCATAAATTACTCTAAATAAATAACGCCAACAACGACAAAAAAAACGCACAAAAACTTTCCAATCGTCCAACCCTGCCTGCACCCCATGCAGACCCAAAGAAAAAAAAGCGATTCCTTTTTTACAAACGGCACCGGGTCTCACCATCTCTTTCTCAGAGCGTAGGGGGGTCTCGACTTCCTTTCGCTTCGCACGCAGCAAGGCCTCAACCGCATCATCATCGCCGTCTAAATGCAAGCGGCCCGGCGCGTCAGAAATTAGTCGTCCTCGGTGTCCCGCGCGAGAATACGCATATACATATCGGAAAGGGGGTTGGAAGTTAACTCGGCGCGAGTTGACTCTAGCGCGCGCGCGCTGCTGTGCCCGGTTCCCATGAAGGTCCGTTGGGGGTACGCGCCATATGGTGGGGCGAGCGAGCGAGCACCGCGGACAAGTGCGTCGGGAGATTTAAATAACCGTTGGCCGAGAGATCGGAAGCTACGCCGACGAGCACTTCCCTCTTGGCCGGTGCCCTGTCCCGGGAGCTAATTTAATAACAAAAAAGTTCGTTATAAACGATTTTGTCGGCCGGAGCGTGGGATGCCCGGGGGATGTTTGTTTAGCGATGGGCGCGGGCGATCCCTGTGTTTGTCTGTGCTTGATTTATAAATAAACGGTCGGATTTTTTGGTGAATTATTGAAAATATTAGTGGGTAGTATTTTAATTGAAATAAATTTTCGATGTTTGATAATAAATAAAATATTATTTTTTTCTACGGTAACAAACGTTATTATTTATATTTCATAAAATGGGCGAGTAATTAAAAATAAAATTGCAATATCTATATTAAGAGATGAATTACTATTAATTATCTCCTCAACAGATTATAGTTAAATAAAATATCTTCACTAATCATAGAAATCAACAATCACCTAACACACAGCAAAACCATTCTCTCTAAAAAAAAGGAGATGCATAACGAAAGCGTAAAGAAAAAAAACCGTCGTTCGGTAAATTTTCGCACGATTGTTATTCAAGGCTCTTGGGGGTCAGTCGTCAGCTTAGCGCAGCGTTAACTCGGCCGGCGCTGCGGCGGCGGCGGCGGCGGCGGCAGCAGGCGTGTGTGTGCCCCAAGTCCGCCTCCTCTTTGCACGCGATGTTCTCTGGGAAGGTGTAGGAAAGACGAAGCGTCGGCCCGATGGGACACAGGACGCGATTCGTAAGTAATGACCCCCCGGGCCGACGTATCCCTGACTTCCTGATTTCACCTGCACGCCGCGCTGAGCCGTGACATTCGTATAGCGAGGGTGGAAGCGCCGCTCGCTTCTCTCTCTCTCTCTTTGCCGCCAGCGCTGGTGTACACGTTGCGGGGGGGTTGCCCGCTGCGGCGGGGGCGGCGCGCCGGACTAAGCCAGCCAATGGCCGTGCCGGATTACAGGAGCTCTGCTCAGGCCGATTGTCGAGAGAGACACCGAGAGAGCCGCTCTTCGTTGGCGCAAACTGGAGCATCGCTTACCTGCCGCGAGCTATTGTCTTTGCCGCTGAGTTGTGTGTCGGATCGCGCGAGAGACCGATGAGCTCTCGAGAGCCGCTGTCAGTTCGTTCTCAGTTCGCGTACTTGCAAGTTGCTTCCGTGTCGTTCGCGAGTTTGGGTTTTTGATTGTTTAGGTGCGTAGAAGGGGTTGGTTTATGTGGCAATTTTGAATTTTAGTTTTATTTTATTTTTGATCGTTTGATGAATAAAGTTGTGTTTTGATTTTTTAGCTTCGCAGCATAGTGGGGCATCCCATGCTGATGAGGACAGAGAGGAAGACGAGGACGGAGAGATAAGGTGTACGGTCTGCGATAAACCATTCCAAGATATTGAAGTGTGAGTATTTGTGATTATTTATTATATTATTACTGTGATTAGTTATTTGAATAAAATCGAGTTTTTATTTAAAAAATTTCGTTAAATTTTGTTTATATTTACATATATTTCTTATAATTATGTTTTGTGTGAATTATTTGAATTTATCTATATTATTTTTTATTGTTATAAAATTTAAACTGTAAACTATTATAATTAAAGTTAAATTAAAAAATAAATTTTATATTTATTAATTGCAATAAGTATGTAATATTAAAATCTGACTAGAATAACATTTTCATAAACAATAAATCAATTAATTATTAAGAATTTCGTAAATAAGCAAACAATGAACGAAATATAATTAAAACCCCACCGTCTTCAATCTACTTAAAAACGCTTCGAAACCAGTGCACAAGCTCGTTCCAGAAATTAACGAACAAAACCCACCCGCCACCCCCTTTAAGAAAGCTCCTTTGTTTTGTTAAACGATCGCGTCACTCTGGTAACGTTGCGCATTAACCAGCCCGCGCGCGAGCCGCACTCAACTCTCTTCGTTCAACCACCTCCAGCGAAAGAGTCACACACACACACAATCAGAAAGCCAAAATCAGATCGCCTCGATTACGCGCACGCTCCTCGGGGCCATCGCTTTACGTAACCTTTTCCACAGCCTATATACGTGTGTACAGATGCCGAGATATATCGGGCGAAGCGCGTGTCGGCGATACTCAAACGTCAATTATTAATTAACCGAGCACGCGGATTCGAGGGTCGCAGCCGGCTTATCCACTCGAGAGATCTGAATGGAGGCGTACGCACGCGAGCGGCCTTTTTTTTCGGCGCGTGCGCGCCGTTTACGCGACGCGAGAGCGCAGCCAAAAGTCAAGCGGCTCCCTATCATTAGGCCGTGATTTCTTGGCTGCGATTGTTTGGCTTTTCTCTTTTTACGGCGCTTTTCTCACGCCCCTCGCTCCTCGTAGCCCCCGCGATCGATTTGCATCGCGCACTGTCATTGCCAAGCTCCCTCCTTTTTGTTTTTTGACGTCATTTCTTATTGACTGGCTCTTTACTTGGAAAGTTGAAGGCTTTTGAGAATCGTGAATGATTGATTTAATTTTTTTTTCTTTCTGCTAAGTACCCCCGGTCATCGTTCAAATTGATTTTCCAATAATTTGTGTTTGTCATAAAGGTAGCGTCATTTTTAATTGAACTTTTTACTCGCAAAAATATCAATCGTCAAAATGAATTTAATAACCCTCGGCAATTTCGCTAATTTCGCGTTTCAATTATGCAAGCTGACGCTCGTGCTCTAGCATTGCGTAAAAGAGTTCTCGACGAGGGCTTCCAGGAACATTACGGCAAAATGTCTGTTAATGAACCGTAACGACTGCAAGCTGACGTGACTTTATACGCTTGACACCCCCGTCAGGACGCGCGCGATGCACACAATATGAAGAGCGCCCGATGAGCGGCAATAAAGTGCCGGCTGAACCTCATAAAAGCTGCCTCGCAATTGTCCTTCTATATAGATTTTCTGATTACACTCAATCGTTGGAACTCGTCGATCCGTCACGCTTCGCACTACGCCTATACAATTTCAAAGGGCTTTTGTGTGGCTGCGGGGGTTGAGTGCGCCGATTACGCCGCTTTTGCCGAAAATTGCTTTCGTTTGAACCCTAATTTTTTAATTGCGTCGAATGTTCGCGTGCCTGTTAACAGCTGCTTTTCATTACAAGTTTATTGCTTGTATATTATTGATTATGCGAAATTTGAAAATTTAATTAACGAAATAATATATCTCATGTCGATATTCTAACGTCTTTAAAATCCACTGCTATTAGTTTTATTTCCTATATCAAATTTTCGACCAAAAAACTAACTAAAAAATCCCAGTAAAAAAAGAACAGTCAAGCCAGCTTGTCAGCCCTCATTAAAACCCTCGCGTGCGTGCGCTTATCAAAGAGAGATTCACCTGTTGTTAAGTGCGCGACGAGCGCACTCGGCTCGCGCATTTTCGGTACGTCAGCGCGAGAGCCTCGGCCCTCAGCCCCTCCATAACTCATAGAGTTCTGGGGGCGAGAGGCCGATCGCGTGCTCGCTGCTCGTCCCGCGCCTTCCAGCCACTATCTCAGAGCCGCCCCCGCGATAATGTCTTTGGCGCGCGCGTGCGACACTCTCCGAAAATCGATTCCTTAGCCTAGCTCTCTCTCTCACAAGTGTATATACCCAAGAATGCCTCTCTAACGGCCGATTTTGCCTTTATGCTTTGCAGGCTGAACAATCACCTGGTGATCAGCCACAGATACCCGGCGCGCGAGCACTGCTGCAAGAGCTGCCCGAGCGCGTACGCCTGGCGGCCTCTGCTGGTGCGTCACCGCGCCATCGTCCACCACGACGTGCGCAAGTATTCCTGCGAGAACTGCTCCAAGGTAAGTTAAGCCTCGGCCAGGTTATCAAAGACCCGATTATCATTATCTAATGCCGAGCGCGCAACCTATTCAAATTTTCGCTAATAGCCGGACGACCCGCAGGTTTTCACGGACCCCTCGAACCTCCAGCGCCACATCAGGGCCCACCACGTCGGCGCGCGCAGCCACGCCTGCACCGAGTGCGGCAAGACCTTCGCCACCTCGAGCGGCCTCAAGCAGCACACCCACATACACAGCAGCGTCAAGCCCTTCCAGTGCGAGGTCTGCTTCAAGGCCTACACCCAGTTCTCCAACCTCTGCCGGCACAAGCGCATGCACGCCAAATGCCGCATGCAGAGCATCTGCAACAAGTGCGGCACCCAGTGTAACACGCCCAACACCCTCAACAAGCACAAGCGCTACTGCGGCACCAACTCTGCGGGCTCTCAGCCGCCCACCTCCTCCCAGACCTCCACCTCGGCCAACAGCAACAGCGGCAACATGCCCCAGCCCCAGCCCCAGCCCCAGCCGAATCCTTTCCTCTTCCCGACGCTGCCCATGCCCCTCTACACGCCGAGGATCATGGGACACTACGAGGCCTTCCACAACGCCGCCAGCATCATGGGCCTGTCTCCGCTCCTGGCGGCCAAGCTCCACAACGACTGGGAGAGGCAGTCGCTCGAGTCCAGGCCGCAAGACAGTCCCATGAAGCAGGAGAGGTTCACTCCGCCCCGGGTGCAGGCACCTCCGCCGGCCCAGCAGCAGCCGCCTCAGCAGCAGCTGCAGCAGCCAAGCTTCAGCAAGGTTTCGCCCTCGACGGCCGAGGAGGCCACCTCGAGCCTGAGGCCCTCGCCCGCGCGGCCAATGCCCCCGGCCCAGTCGGACAACGAGCAGGAGTCCTGCAGCCCAGGCAGCAAGCGCCGGCATCGCTCGAGCCCCGACGACTCCGAGCAGCAGGACGCGGACTCGGAGCAGCCTCTGGATCTGCGCGTGCAGACCAAGCGGCGAAAGGTCCAGAGCAGCAGCAGCAGCAGCCAGGAAGCCGAAGCCGAGCCGGAGCCCGTCTCCAGCAGCGAGAGAAGCCGGAGCAAGTACTCGCCCCCGGCGATCAGCTCCGAGCAGCCGGCGGCCCAGGAGCGGCCCTCCAGCCGGGTGAAGAGCGAGCAGCGCGCCGAGAGAGCCGCCTCGGAGAGCAAGGACAGCATAGGCAGCAGTCCCGTCGCCAGAAATAGCGTTCAGCCGACGCCGACGGAGACGATGCAGCAGCAGCAGCAGCAGCCGGTGAGGACGCCGACGCCCCCGCCGCCTCCACCCCACATGGCCTACCCCAGACCCATCCACCCGCTGTTCCTCGAGTCCATGTACCGAAACTCCTCGAATCCCTTCCCCAACTTCCCCGGAGTCGCCGGCTCCGGAGCCCCCGGCGAGCACCGGCTCCTCCAGCCTCTGGCCCAGTTCGGTCCAGCCCGAGGTCTGCCCTTCCTCGGCCCGCTGATGAACGGCCTCGGCGCGCCGGGCAGCCGGCCGGGCAGCTACGACGTCCTGGCCCGGCCGTCCCTCGGCGGCTTCCCCGGAGTGAAACCGTTCCAGGACTCGGTGCTGGGCCACCACCCGCACCAGCAGTCGCCGTTCGCCGGCGGGCACGGCAAGATCAAGGACCGCTACTCGTGCAAGTTCTGCGGCAAGAATTTCCCGCGCTCGGCGAATCTCACGCGGCACCTGCGCACCCACACCGGCGAGCAGCCCTACAAGTGCAAGTACTGCGAGCGCAGCTTCAGCATCTCGAGCAACCTGCAGCG